>JABFFC010000040.1:628-161738 GCA_013623535.1 Fusarium penzigii
GTCGGCCGACGTTGAAATCGGAGCGGAACAAACGGTGATGTGGGACTGGAAAGGTCGGCCCCACGCTACTTTTGCTCCGCTAACTTCCAGCACCAGCTCTGTACTGTTAGTAGTATACTCACTAAAATTAAGCGAGAACTTCCACCATGCATGACACCTTTACTTTTTGGATTCCGTTCGCCAAGTTCATATCCTTGCGGTCCTGCAGTGGCCATTTTTGAATATCACGGGACCAGTCCAAGACGGCTTTGGCAGCGAATGGCAGGCAAACGGCGTCGACATTGAAAGGCCTGTTCAATGTCCCTAAGAAATGTGAATAAACAATACCTAGAATGCCAGAGCTTAGGCCTAAATGTCATTACTATTAACAAGTCCAGAATTGTCTGTACGGGTCTTTGCTTACCAGTGTAAAAGCAGATGAAATCCCGCTCTGGTTTAGAATGGACATACGAACCACATCGACGATCATATCAATGCAAGAACCGCGATGTCACTTAGCTTTGTCACATGAGCGCCCTATCTTTTACTGCCGGGCTGGATTGGGGGTCCCTACAGAACAGCACTTTTAAATTACAAGCATCATTCACAATTGACGTGGAGTTCTGACATGGTAATCTTGATTTCTATCAACTTCTCACATTCGTCTGCTCTCCAAAGACTTCTGTCCATATGTTACAAAGGCACAAACTTTACCACACAAAACCAACAGGATCCGAATCTTCCTCAGTCGCAGGACCGACGTCTCTCGTGGTACCATGATCGTTTCCAAAATACTGCGAGATCCCGCAAGGTATCAGGTGCACCGATCATGCCAGTCCTCTCAGCGAAAGATGTCCAGTTGTTCTCGACGGCATTCTTTCCATACAGGAACACGTGGCCTGGGTACAAGACGGCGTTCTCGATGCCATCAATCAAAGCTGTGAGGTCGGCCACCGTGACTTTGTATGTGTTCGAACCCGGGTCGAACGTGCCGCTGCCAGGCTGTCCAGATGCTCTGGCCTTCTGCCCTACACGGAACAGAACATTGGTGAGGGCGCTCTCGTCCCATTCACCAACTACACGGCACGATTCCCGAGCGTATGCATGCATCTGGTGGAGAGATCTGGGCAGGCGACCTCCATCAGAGGGCTCACGTATCAGTTCCCGGACATATCCCAGAGGGCCACCCATGCGAACTGGCATGTCCCACAGGTGACGGTCGTCCGTACGAGCGATGACAGCGAATTGAATAGCCAGTGCGAGATATTCCACACGCCCTTGGAACACGGGGTGAACGAACAGCCGGGACAGCTTATCACAGAACGGTCCACTCCACATGAACTCGTCGATTTCACCTGCGGTGCCCTTGTATACGAGGCCAAATCTGGGAGAGAATAGACGGAGAGGGCTGCATCCAAGGACCTTGATGCACACCTGCCAGCACACACGAAGTCCCTGGACATTGGGAACCTCCGTGATGTTGTCGCACGCCCATTGATCCCAGGACGATGCCCATTCGCGGGTCAGCCTGCGCTCTCGTCGTCTGGCCTTTCTGTGTCTCCTCAGTTCCGGCAAATCCAGCCGGTCACCCAGGATGTCGTCCAAATTCTTATCAAGCCCGTTGATATGAACGCCGTCGTAGAAGTCAGCGTCGGGCTCTTGAAAGTCTCTTGGCCACCGGCGGAGGGTGTATCCATCGCCAACCTCAGATTCGCCGTAGGAATTGCTTGAGTCTGGGTCTAAGTCGCTGTCAGTATGGGCTGGTTCAAAATTTCGTTTCTGGTACGAATTACCATGGCCAGGCTCAGGCGCGGGATTGGATCCAGACGCAGGTTGAGGTTCGTTTGTTTGGGTTATGTCCGACGGCATCATGGAACTATGAACTTCGAGGTTGTTGAATGGAATACTGGTGATCTATGAGTTAGTCGGAGTAATTGCAACTTTGAATTGGCATGGGTTATTCACTCGAAAAATGTTCGTAAATTGTGATGGGAAGAAATGTCAACTGTGTGATGCCAGCGGTAGGGTTTACAGCCACTGGGTTGCTTTGGCAATTTTGAACAAGTGGAGTCACCCATCATCACACTGAACCCTCTGGAATACAGGTAATCAATAGCTTCTTGACAAACACACGTACTCCACGTGAGAACTTTTGGAATTTGAAGAGTTTTCTGTTGAAATCCTACGTGGACTATAGAATCAAATCTACGCACGACACAACCATTCGAGAAACGTGTATCTATCCCTTTGACTGTCGTACGGCTCTCTAATTGTCGCTAAGTAACTGGTTCCAATCCGTGTGAGGAGATTTTGGCCATCAAGCACTCCGATTGGCAAGGCTCAGTATTACACAAGTCCGTGACCCTTAGGAAGCCTTACGACAATCAAGGGGATGGTAGACCATAACCCGAGCATGTCAAATGACTTGCGACCAAAATGTTGTGATTTAGAATCTCAAACAAACCCTCCAAACGTTATCTACCGGGCTTATCGTGGAAGATTAACTGGTTCGGTTAGTCGTTCAGTGGTTAACGGTCCTGTAATTCGGGGGGCTCCAGGGCTCCAGCCGGCATTTGGTGTCCACAATTTTCCGACCTCGGCGCCGTTTGCCTACCATTGGTCCATTCACGTCCGTCAAGACAAACAAGGAAGTAGCCTGCCCCACAGTCACAAAACATGCTTCACCAATCTTTGGATTCACGCCGCTACTTCTGCATTGTCGGTTATTCCTCATTCGCTGTTCTTTTTCAACCTCCACCGTCCTCCTGCGTCAAGCCTTGTGTGTTTTCGTGGTAACAACAGGTCTGTTTCAACCAGGAATCCAAGATGTAGCAGTCAATCAAAACCATGTCTGATATTTGGACTCGAATTTCGAGATCGGAACTTTGCGAAATATGAGATAGCACACGGTAGGCAATGCGACTTGTTCTCTGTTAAGATGACCGCGACATTAGGCAACATAACCGAAACCAGGCCCTGCCTCTCATTCATGTCCGACTGCATCCCGATAATACCGCGTCGCCAGCCATAATACGAAGCAAGATAACTACGCGTTCCAACGAAGCATCATTATAATGCCGATGTACCACGCTCAGCCAGAACACATACTCCGTGTTCCAAGAACAACCCCCGACATTCGTTGTTCTTCGAATGCAACAACCAGCCAGCGAACGACGATCAATTGTACCGAATCGACAGTTCAGTAGCTCACCGAATAAAAGCCTAGCATACCACCTCAACAACTCCAGTCTTCTCATTGACAAAAAACAGTTTACAGTCGTCACCGATCATCCGCTGAATCCAGGGTGAGTCAGTATACGACACAACTCCAGCGAGGATCAAAAAACAAGTCCATTTATCCACCCGATCCGAGACAGTCGATTCGATACCGGCAGAGGAGGTCGACAACACAACGCCATGAGTACGTTAGGACATGTCATATGAGGATGCCTGCTTCATGAGTCTAGTAACATATTAGTACGCCCTGGCGACAACATCCTTCAGTATTATAAGGTCATGAGCCTGACACCGCCTCGCCGGTGCTGTTCTCGTAACTTGTAAAATTTAGCTATGTATAGCAATCATGGTGACTCATTCCCCTGTATAACAAGCCCTGCCTCATTGACCTGTACCAGACCCGACTTAGCACTCTACCTCATCGAAACAACCGAGCCCGGAATAGCCAAAGTGACCGTCGATGGCCGAATCACATAACCGTTATATGACCTTCCATTACCGTATCGTCGCGTGATGAAACCGAACGGATCGACCTCGATCGACAAGAACTCCATATTTTGAGCGACTAAACCTTTCGACAACGGATTCAACCATACTCCCAAGATGGTTACTCGACTCGATATCAACTCATACAGAACATGAAGGCGCTCTAGTCCAGCACTCCTCGAGGACAAACAGACGTGGAGCGGTGCTGTAGAATCCGTGGCTGGACTCAAGACACAGCCTATCCAGAAGACACAGCCTATCCAGAAGACACAGCCTATCCAGAAGACACAGCCTATCCAGACTTTCAGACCCATACGCCCGAAAGACAACCCGGCACATCACTGGCCAGGAAGTCAGATTCAATGGGTAGGGCCAGCTTGAGAAGTCCCATCCCATAACGCTGACTTTCTGTCCATTGCTGAAAGTAATCAAGATTTGTGCTGTAGCTCTACCCAAGATCACCACTCACGAATACAACAAGTACAGCAGCATAACTTAACACATTAGCCAAATTCGTAAGCGAAGGGTACAGACATACGCAGCTGTTGCGCCAAAGATCTCCGATCTTTTGGCGTTAGTCAAGAGACCCACGCTCGCGGCAAAGACGGTTGTGAAGATGGCAATAAGTCCTAACTTGACTTTGTCCGACTCGACGGTGTATAGAACGAGAATGGCGCCGATGAGAAGGATGGCTGCCAGGATGGTGCTCAACCAGGCGACAAAATGTTCAATCCTGCGACCCGACGCGTAATCCATCCGTGCGTGAGCGTGATCTTGTTGGCTTGATTTATCCTACACCAGTTAGACAAGACATGTCAGGCAATTGAATTCTCACCCGAAATAGAAACCCAAAGTTATTTAGGACAAGTGTCGTTAATCGATCGGAATGTGGACCATGCAGTGCTAAGAGATCGTCTTGGTCGTCATAGAGAGAAGAGCTGTTTCCACCAAGCATTGGAAAACTGGTAGGATCGTTAGGCGATCCGTGGAAAAAGTGTAGCTTGAAGGCTTTCCAAACCTTGCGGTCTGGCGGCGGTACCGATGCCAGTGTCGACTCGAACATTAACGCTTCTCCTTTAGGTTGTTAGGGTTAATAGTTTTATCGAGAATGCGATGGTAATACTGTATTCTTTCAAGGTTGACCTTATCTTGAGGATCAACTCCATCCGCTCAGGTTCATGGTGCTGTCGTCTTTTGTAATCACTCCAATTTCTGAGGGACTGTAGGCTGTCGCTTGTATGCATGTCCTCGTCGTCAAAGGCATCTAATTGGGCTTGTAGGTCTGCGAGTTCGCTCTGAAGCAGGAGGAGATTCCTGGCGGCTAGCCGGTTGAAGCGTTTGAATATGGCTGTAGATCCGTCCCTATCGCTGGCGATGAAGGCGGCCAGTTCTGGATATCCGTCGACAAAGAATGGTCGCCCGGTACCGTCTGGGTAGGGTGCCATTCTGGAATAGAATTATTGCTTTGATCGTGGGCGCATTCTTGGCTGACTCAAAATTTAACGATGCCGATGATGCTGGGTATGAGAATCCGACCTGGGTAAAGGATAGATTGCACCATTCTTTGCAGTCTGCCTTACTGGCTGCCTCTGGTCGGTGTCCCCGAATCCTGCCTGCTAGACAATTGATTGGTGCGTTAACCATCCAGCTGAGTGCTGAGCCTCCTTCGGACCAGGGTCACAATCAGCCTGCAATACTGAAATCAGCAACCCACCCAGAATCCCGATGTCATTATTCAAGAAACCAGTTCTGTGAACATTCATACGGTTTTACTTCTTTCTCTTTGCATCGTGATAAAGCATTCTCGATCAGAACCACAATGCAGTTCACTCCGATTCGTAGTGAAATCAATCAGGGAGACGCTTCGCCTGTACGCCAGTTCCTGCGCAAAGATCCAGTGCCATGGAAAATAAGGGTCAACTTTGAAGCACAGCACGACACAAAACAGGTTATTCTACCGGTTGATATTGTACGACTCTGGCTGACTTTTTAGCGGTCGCAAACAGTTTCTACTGCTCTAAGGAGACTCTCCGTCAGCCTAGCAAAGGACAGAGTACAACCACGCAGATCCTCCAAAAGAGAACCACGAGATGATCCGACGCACGTTACCAAGGAGCAGAACACCCGACGGCTCTCTCTATCCAGCAAGGTGTGGAAGAGACGTATCAGTAACATTCACGTCAAGCGTCACTATGTGTAAGTATCATTCCCATCCGCGTCATTCACTTGCTTATGTCGCAGCTTTGGCCCGCTACCCTCGAACGAGGATGAAAAGACGAGTCAAGCAACACCTGATACAGCGGAGAGTGAGAGAGCACCAATCACGAAAAGCAGAGTTCGAAAGCGTTTCACTCTTCCCATCGCTATCCAGGGCACATCGGGCACATCCAAAATACTGGCATTCCCTGATACAGGTTCCGACCACAACATCATCTCATTAGACCTCGCCGAAGAACTTGGACTCGAGATGAGAGAGGTTAGCGATGAAACGTTGCGGTTCTCTATCGCGAATGGCAGGGTAATCAGAGCAATCGGTGAAATCAGCGTCACTTTCGGCTTTGCTGGTGTTGCGCCATCTGAAAGCTCCCCTACTACCGGCTTATTCTACGTCTTTACCAAACTCGCAGTCCCCATCATCATAGGCCGAGCATTACTGCAAGAGACGCAAACCCTCAGCAACTACAGGCAGCGCCTTGTTCAGGAGATTGTGCCATCATTCCAGTGTCTTAGTCTGACAAGTGTTGCGCACCACCGAAAAGATCTCGTCTGTCGCCTCAACGGCCACATCGGCCATGCGACTGCAGATACCGGATCCGACTTGGACGTGGTGAATCCTGATTTTGCAAAATCGAAGGGGTTCCTGATTGAGCCGGCCTTTGAGAAGATTCAGTTCGCCGACGGTAGCTACGGTGTCACATGCGGTGTCATCGAATCAACCTTTGCTATCGGAAACCAGAGGCCGGACCAGAGTTTCGTCCAGACGGGGGCATCAGTCAAACGCAGCTTTTACGTTCTGGAGAGCCTCACCTCGGAAATTCTCGTGGGACTTGAGACGCTCGAGACACTCAAGGTGTACGAGTTTTCAAAAGCGCCTGTACAGCGTATGGCAGCGTTTACTATCTCAGATGCCAACATCATCCGGTATGTCGGGAGGGTCGAGCATCTTACGAGATCAGCTTGGAAAAAGATAAAAGAACCCAGAAAAGGCCAACACGGGCAGTCCAGTAAGTAGATTGTGCTCGAGGAACTGTTATCCTTCTAACTACGATACAGACTTGGCTTCCGAGCATAAAGACATGCTATTCGAGGATCAACGAGAGAATGCGCGGCGAGAAGTCGCAAGAATGGCGATTTCTGGCCTAGTTGGCGATGCAAAGCAGTCTGCCTTGGAAGCAGAGCAGATGCGCATTCAGAGATACGAAAACGAGCGACAGATAAGACTCGACAAACAAAAGCCAATCGAGGAAGAGACTCAATCACAGTCTTCAAGCGTTTCCGAGTCTACAACTTCATACCCGTGCACCTTCAAAGGCTGCAACGCACCACCTTTCAGGTCCCAGTTTCTCCTTAACAGGCATCAAAAGATGCATCCAAGATTAGCTCATGTCTGCCCAGTGGCGGCGTGTCCTCGATCATCAGAGCGCTGGGGCTTTAATACCGAGCTGGAAAAGACAAGACACGTGGGCATTCACAGTAAAGATGGAGACGGATATGTTTGTCCCTTTTGCACCCAAGATGGCCATGTATATCCTGACCCAAGGGACTTATCCAGGTAAGTCGATTTGTCATGTTGATATAGACAGAGTGCTAATGTGTACCAGACACGTTCTGGTTTGTCACAAGGATAAAAGCGGAAACGATCCTCTGATTCACGACATTTTCAACGCACATTTCATCTCGTCATGACCATCATGCTTGCATATTATCTCGAAACCTAGTACAGGAGGGCAAGCAGTCTTGAGAATTAGACCCATGAGTGGTGTTTGTGTGATAAAATAGATTTTTATGAATACCGACTATAACTTCCATCTTCATTTATATAAATAACTTTTCCTTTATTGATCGAGCTTATCTACAAGTGTTTTCGCTCCTTTTGTGGTGTCAGGTTTCTCGCTCCATTCACGTAACAGACATTCACTGCAATTCAGGCCACACTCGGATCCCGACAGTGGGGCCTGTACCCGAAGGCGCTGAGCAGTAAATACCTTCAACATTTCCTAACTTTCAATTTCATCTGCAATCTACCACATTCTCATCAACAAGATGGATACGACCCAGACCTACTTACAACGCTGTTGCCATCGCATTCAGACCCGCCGCGACAACCAACCTCTTTCCCGTCTCGCTCCAGAAAGCGCAACGATGCAAACAATCGAGAACCTCGCTACAGTCACTCGTCGTTATGCAGAGGTCAAGAATACCACATTGTCAAAAACTAGCTCTTCGAGATTTCACGCTCAGTGTGCTATCGATTTCTCGTCGATAATTCACGAAGAGGCGACACCTAAAGCATGTAGGCGAGTCACATCCCACCGTTACACTCGTCCAGACGAACCACCACAGCGCGATGAACCTGTAACAATCAGGACAATTCCACCGACACGTTGATATTTATCCGGGATACAGACACCAGACTCATCTGTAGACAGAAACCAGGCTTGCGAAGCCTATCTACCGACTACCTCATGACCCTCATCCTTCACCTTCATGTCTAGCACGGTATCTCGGTGAAATGCATACAAAAACGACTTATCGGACGTCGGGAGCCTTTAGCCTCGACTCTTACTCAACATTCGAATGCCATTTTTGAGGCATGAACTCCCGATGCCGACACACAAGCACGTGTAAGATCTGTTCGAGCATCACTCTGACCAACCAATAGCATACATGAGGACTACCTGGCGTGAATGTTCAGAGATAAGTGACGGAGAGATGTTGCTCCGTGACGCCCTATTTATCTTGCGAACTTACTCAAAGCTCTAGCATAGCACGCAGCGTTTTGCATCTTGATTGCTAACAGCCCACCTGTATCCAGACCTTTTTGGTTACCAACCCGGCCGCAAAGTACTGGTACCAGCCAAACTATTGATGCATCCTTGGGAATACCTCGCAAAGAGCTTAACACTGACGAGAATTTAGCTATTGCCGCTGACTACTCGACGTTTCCTGGACTGATACCTCATGTCCAATGCTTGCTGACACTTGAAGCCGACCATATGATAGTTCGCATACTGTCCGATCAGTGTATGGCAGCAAAATCACTTTGACAGCACATTACAGCAGCTCTACAATCATCCAGTCAGTCCACCATATACGGAGTTAATCAAACGCAAAGCACCATTCTCCAATATCGCTCAAGTTAGTCTACATGCCAGATCGTATGTGCCGTAAACTCCGTCTTCAACTACCAGAATGACAACTTCATTCGAACCTTACCGTCGATAACAACTATATGCTCCTAAAGTCATGGAAGTCGTCTGAAGGTCTACTCATGACGTTCTGCGAGTACTTAGAATCGAGTGTTACATTTGGCAAACTAACTGATGTCTAAAATGAAATTCTAGATCCTCCGCTACAGACTACTCTTGCCACGAATCAACCATTCTATGCTTTCGACTGTCAGCCTAGAATCTCGGCTTGGTGGGTGAGAGGCCGCAAGGGATTTACGGCCTGATAATGTGTTTTGGGGTATGTAGAGTTGGGGAGCGCGAACGACATTCATTTGTTATATGCTAATTATGGTTCGCAAGATTATCCTTTTCGAATCACGGCCGTCATTACTCACGACTACATTTCGGTTCAACCTTGTCGAAAGTCTCTTACAACTTCCAACATACCATATACGACAAGCTTTTGGAGAGTAACCAAGCTGTATCAAGGGATGGTCTTGCTCAAGCTCTTGACTCAGTGTTGACAGACTTCTCTAGTATCATGCCCATTCCTTACGACAAATCGAAAGGAATATGTGACAATGGCTCACTAACACCGCTTCGGCATGTTGCACGAAGCTCTAGCATCGAAATCTCCCATTCTCAAGTGAACTGTATCTGGATGCGGCGCTGGTCTGGTCTCAACATCAACCCAACAACGGATAGGGTCCTCGGTTGTCAGAGTCCATCGGGCGAGTATCGATATTCAGTCGTTGAACCAGCCTCCGCTGTAAGCATTCCTATTGCATCAGCACATATATCCATCGAAATCCACCAAGGCTTCGAGTACAGCAACTCTTGAACATCCACTCTCGCAAGCGTCGCCTACATGTTTGGCCTTTTTGTCCTCACCTGCAGAAGCGCACATCTGAACACCGAACCTGATTGACGGTCTATCTGTTCCATCGCCATAGCCAACGCCTCCGTCTACGTCTCCTTGAAAGTCGCTAGATTTTTCGGTGTCACAGTCACAGCAGCTTGACGATTCATCTGACTTCGTGCCAAGTTACTTATGACGTATTAATACTGCCAAGATCTTGGTCCTATAAACTTAACGCCCCCCCTCCATCTCGAAAAACTTCATTATACCACGGCGACTCCTCCTCTATCGTGTCATTTTTATTTCTACACACAGAATCCCAGTCTGATGTCTTGAGCACCCATCTATCACCCTGTTTGCCAAACAGCATCACCCCCCTGTATTCCCTCTCCGCCCCATATGACCAAATCCGTAGGCTGTCGTGTCCTGCACGCAGCGTAGCCAAGGGCGCCGAGACAATTGGTGCAAGTTGCGCCTCAATGAGGTTGCGTAGATATGGAAAGAACCACATCTTGTCCCACCATGTGACGCGACGATTTTTGAGACCATCCCGCCAAGCGTTGTGGTGTAATGTCGCAGGAATAGCGGCAGTCCAGAAATCGGCATACAGGGGGACCTGGCCCCAAGTGTGGTTGGTTATGGGGTCGGCTTCGTCAATGTCTAGCGGCATTCGTACGCGCGCTGGGGACACGCCCAGCCGGGAGGATTCGCTCTGCACCGCATCGTGATCGTCGAGAGCGACAAAGTAACCGTCGTTTTCGGAATAACAGGTGGGATAAAAAAGATCCTGTGTATAGTCGAGACCGACATGATACTCGAACTCGTCGCGCAGTACCACCGAGACCTCTTTCCCTGCCGTGTCCCCAGCTCTGTGCTTCTTGAGTAGGTCGCTTCTCCAAGTTTCTTGTTCCCCAAAAACCTGCGCGAAAATGCCCTGGTCACCTCCAAGCTCTTGGTCCGGTGTAAGGTGGAGCAAGTGCTGGTCCATCTTTTCCTTGACACGACGGAAGTATTTTCGCATGTCTCCCACAGGACCCATGAAGCTTCCACTGTTTACGTAGCGCGGTCGCATGAATTTCCACCTCCCAAAAGTGTAGTCCGTAAAAAATCCGTACACGTCCCCCGGCAGGGTACTCTGGGGAACCTTGCCGCAGTATAGGTCGGAGACGGTATCGCGGGGAGCAATGCATCCTTTTTGCGCCGAGACGACAATGGTCTGCTGCATAAGTTCACTGTCGAAAAAGTCGCTCTCGTCTGCCAATCGTTGGTTCGCTCGCTCGTTGCTTTCAAAGTATCGCTGGAGGAGGACACTGGGCGGTAATTGGAACCAGACATCGTGTGCATCCATCATGAGGACGATATCATCATCGGCGAGTCGTTCATCTTGGGAAACGTCGTCGCGAGAAGCCCAGTCGAGGTAACTCAGGGTGCCTGTAATCTTTCCGAGCTGTGAAGGCCCAATACCCTGCTCCTCACTCTGAAAGTCTTTCTTCCAATTGACAATGACGGGGGCAGGGTACCCCAAAGCGACGGCGGAGGCAATGACCTTGCATAGATCGGGACTTGAACCGTCGGCGGGGAGGACAATGACAAATTTTCGATCGCCGGGAACGAGAGCTGGGATGGTATTTGACTCGGGGATGGGTTCGTAGTTGGAAATTGATCGTTGGTATAATAGCTAAGATCATTAGCAACGAAATAAAACGGCCACAGTACATACCACATGGAGAAGCAGCATCAAGGTGATGATGCCTGGGAGTAATAGAAGGCTTCTCCTTAGACGAAACTTGGACAAAGGATAGTCATGCCTTCTTGAAGGTGACGACCACCTATATGTTGAGTTCATGATGATCTGGCATGGAAAAGAGAAGACAAGTAGAATTTGAAGGGATAAAGTTGGTTAATGAATGTGAGACATTACAGGATGAAGAAAACTTGAATGACGTCTATGCCAAGGGAAGAACGCCTAACGAAGAGGGAAGTCAAAATTGAGGAGGCACGCGAGTTGACAAGAAATGACAAGAGGGACGGTGGTACTTATTGGTTGACATGATCGACATGTAACAAGGCGCGACGTGCAAGGATAGAAAGGAGGCAGCGGCCATCATTGAGTGTGCGGTTTGGTGAAGCTGGGAGGGTTTGGTCAGTGAGGAAAGATGAGGATCCACGTGTCTGCATTTACTGCACAATCACTGCAACCATCACCCACACAACCACTGTATTTGCTGTATGATGCCCTAACATTATTTCCTGTAAACCTTGGCCAAGGTGCAAACCTCAGCCCATAAGGCAATCTCCTGCTGCAGCCACAAGGGCATAATCGGACACTGCCTAATGGGATAATCGTAAAACACCTCCGAATATTGGCAACCATATGTGCGTAAGCTTTTAATGTGAGACGTCAACTAGTTGGCCACTAGTGCCCACACTGTGTTTTGACCTGTTTGTAAACTGGTTACAGGTGTAGTCTAAGCCCACTACTTGACCACAGACGTTAGAGGTCGTTGGAATGATCGCCCTATCCACATCCTCTTTGGGAGCCAAGTGGAAACAAATCTACGCGTTCCATGTTCATGTCACAGTTGGAAAGGGGCTCATTTCGCCGTTGTTTCGACCGTGGGGTTAATCTTAACCGCTGATCAGAAAGGTCACTGTCTTTTGATGTGATTGGACAGGATGTGTTTGTGTATGGCTGGCATCAGCCAGAAGGTACAAATTAGGTCCGGGGGAAGTCCTACAGTCGTGGTGAGCTATCGAGAAATTTACACTGCCTGGATGGACAATTATCATAACGACGCGTGGTCGGGGTTAATATCCTGTAACATTCTATGACATGCCCACAAATTGTATTGGTTCATTCATGCCAGGTTTTAAATCCTTATTCCCACAGCAAATCCTCCCATATCACTGACCTTTTAAGCTATGGCCAAGACTTTCAACCCACATCCCGTTCGTTTAAGGTTGTCTGACAGTTTCGACAGGCCTCCCATGTACATGTACAATTCCCCTTCCAGCCTTGCCGCCACTGACTGTCATTTATAAAGTCAGCGGGCTTGAACTGCGTACATGTAGCTTGAGTTGCTGAACTTACTGGTAAGCACTGATGATGGCTGAGACAAATAATATGGCCACAGTTGCGATTTATTGCTGCAAGGTTGATGCGCCCATAATTACCACACCTTGTTGTTCTGTTTTCTATCAAATCAGGCTTGCTGCAAAGTCCTGCATATTTTTCCAGTCATTCTACCTTGTTCGGCTTGTTCTGTTTTTGGCATTGTCAAATCTCCCGGGCTGTGCAATGATGGCTAGGACTATTAATTAGGAATTCACCGTTATATGTGCCGAGGAGGCACCATAATGCAGGTAGACATCTTGGTTTCCGCGAAGGATTTGTGAATATGGCGCCGTCGTCTCATGTTGACACTTTAGCACACGCTGAGTAGTGACGCGGCCATACGAATGACCATATCGGTAGATTCAAGCGAGTGAGGGAATTTTTTTCGACGGCATTATCAGTGTTTCTCAGTCATTCGGTTATGGCAATACCAAGATGATTTCAGTGGTCAGGTTGATGCATCAATACAATCCTTCGCTTTAACGGCAAGTACACTAAATGGACACGCAATGATCTCGGTTGCTTCTAGATTCGGAAATCACCTTGTTATCGCCTTTTTATGAATCTTTCTACTTGCTAACGACATGTGAACACGGTCGGCGGTAGAAGTGCGTAATATCAAATGGGTCAACTGATTCTGTGTCGTCAACAAACTCATCATTCACCTGGATGCAGTGCTAGACGAATGAGTTGTTGCTAGCTTAGGTGAACCTTTCAATCATTGCCTGAATGAGTTGAGGACAGCGTTGCCTTGCGAGATGTGCCAGGTGAAAGGATGCTTGCTTCACAAGACGGTTAATCAATTCATTTCATGTTTGGATGGTCTTGTTATTCAGTGTTCAGTATTAAACGGTTGCTCAGCCAGTGCTCTTCAACAGATTTTTACTTATCAATACTCAGGGGCTTCGTCAAGTGTTAAAAGTTACTTGGACCAAATGACTTCAGCAATGACAGATTCAACCATGTTGACTCTTGATTCATGAAGTTTGCGATCCCTAAGTGCTGCATGACCTTTGATCATGAAGCTCAGAACCCATCCAAACCACGCAATGTGAGCAGTTGCTTTGGCTTAATCCTACTCATGATGGAAACTATTACTGCGTTACATTGGTGGTAGTTCTTTAGGCTGGGAGCGTGGGTTTTCTCAAAGTCAATACTATCTCACGTGAGAAGGATTCATACAACAAAGCTCAGGTTGTTCATCCACAATCACAGTGTCTCACAACATTGAAGTCAGTTGGATGTTCTGCAAGTCGATCACAACATACGAGTCTCGGCCTCACTGAAAATTAAGAACTGACACACATGAGATACCTAAAGAAGGCCAACTATACAAAGGACCAGGTTTGCTACACAACTCTACAATATAGAAGTAGTATCTGTTGGTAATCCAAGAATATGCTCTCTGTTGACAATCTTAAAACAATGAAACTGGCCTTACTGCTCCAAACTTGGAAATTCTAAGAATTAATGATATCGACGGTTTGCATGTACTCGAGACGCAATCGTGTCTGTGGCCGTGTATGGTGTTGTGGCTGATATCTTGTATGGGGCAGTGCATGTGTTCATGCAATGGTTTGTGCCTGGAGGTTCACTGAAGCTTCCTTACCCTAACGACTGACAATTGGTCTGGAAAGTCACCAAGTCCACAAATCACAGCACAGGGTCAAACATCATAAAACTCAAAGGCTACCGCAATTCAGTTCTTCTAACCATGTGCATCATATTGCATATGTACGACATGGACAATCGAATCAATCACATGTCATCAGCTCTCGGGTAGGCAGTTCGTAAAAATCACAAAGCGACCCACTATATTCTCAGTGTAGGCTGCTCAATGTTTTCTGTCACACCAAGGATGTCTAAACTAAAAATAGGGCGGACGAAATGGTTGCTCACCCAACTGAACCTTAACCTTCGATAGCGCATCAAGACAGATCCGCCTACGCTAGGAGCCGATGACAATGTCGTGAAGCGAAAAGGATGGAATCTCGGAGCTTCAACCATAAATGCGGAAGATGCGGGGTTGATCCGCAATGCTTGGTATTCAAGGTCACCTGGCAATGGGGCCGCTAATAAAACCTCGTATTGAGCTTTATCTATCACAAAAATTCCCTTCAATTATCGGCAACTCGGCTTAGATAGAATCAGTTCATGATGTGGTAAGCGGTTAATAATGCTACGCCTCTAAGTAATCCTTTTGCATGCATGACGTTGGAACGGTATTTCCGGTGAATGACCAAACCAGGACTATGAAGACAATGAACAATGTGCTCCCAGACATTCCATCAAACAATGTCAAAACGAGACAATCAAGACAAGACAAGACAAGACAGGACAGACAAAAACATGCCCAGAGCATCAAGAATTCAGGTGCTGTAGCAACTCAGCTGATCATTCCCCAAGACTCCCTTGTCTTGACCGGAAAGAGGCGTAGCATTTCAGCGGTGATATTGTCCGATGTCACCCTCTCATTGGTCACGATAACAGATGTGGAGAGATCACCCACCAGGAACTGGTTGCTTAGTCGACGCTACCAACTCAATACGAAGAGTCTAGACCAATACAGAATCGATATAAACTCCATCAAGGCTGCAGTCATGTTATACGAGTAAGCGATTACCTCACTCATCTTGACACCTTGACACTCATCCATCACATCACTTATATACCGTTGGCCGACCTAAGTGCGTATTCTTTCTTCCCTCGTCCGTACCGATTCTGCTGACTTGACGCTTTACACTTGATCTTGAGTTAGTACCGTCACACGTTTCAACGTTCGACCTGCATAATGTTCACAAAGGCTTTGTCCGTCTTGGCCCTTGCCCCCGCTTTGGTCCTGGGCCAGACGTATACGCTGTGTAACCCTCTCTACGCCAGTGAGTCACCCCAATCTGAGTGTCTGGTGTAGGCTAACCGTGCAGCTTGTCCTCCCAACCCTGCATTTGGAAAAGAGACGGTTCACTGTGATTTCAGAACGGGTCCCTGCGATGCCTTCACTTCGCTTGGCGGTAACCCAATCGAACACGACGATAGGGGTGCGCTTTTCAAGATCGATGCTCTGGGCCAGGCCCCTACAATCGCTACTGGAAAGTACATCTTCTTTGGTCGTATCGATGTTGAAATTCAGGCCTCTCCTGGTGTCGGTATCGTGACGAGTGCGGTTCTCCAGTCTGACAATCTGGATGAGATTGATTGGGAATGGCTCGGTGGTGATGGTAAGTCTGATGTCCTGCAGTAAGAATCAGCTAACAAATCAGACGTCCAAGTTCAAAGCAACTACTTCAGCAAGGGAGACGTATCAACATATGACCGTGGAGAATTCCATCCCGTCTCCAGCCCAACAACAACCTTCCACGTCTACTCCATCGAATGGACATCCCAGGCTGTTCAATGGATCATCGACGGCACCACTGTCCGAACTCTCAACTATGCTGACGCCAAGGGTGGAAGTGCTTTCCCCCAGACGCCCATGCAGGTGAAGCTCGGTAGTTGGATTGCCGGACGTCCTGACGCTGCCGAGGGTACCATTATCTGGGCTGGTGGTCTGACTGATTTCTCTCAGGGTCCTTTTATCGGACACTACAAGAGCATTTCAATTGTTGATTATGCCGGAGGTGATGCTCCCTGCACCAGCAGTGTCCGGGAGTACATCTACGGTGATCAGTCAGGAAGCTACCAGAGCATCCAGGTTGTTTCGTGATATGGTTTGATGGCGAGGATTGGATAGATATGCTTATGCTTTATGTTTAATGGCTTGGTTATGGATTAATGAATAATTAAGAATTGGGACCCTCTAGCTGCATCCACACTGTACTGAGTGGCGATAATGTGGGTCAACCCCGCGATACGCACAAAAATATCACGACCCTTCTCAATCGTATCATTTCATCGTCCCACATCATCATCATGTCCAAGTCCAAGTCGAAAAAGAGAAAGCAAGCCGCTCAGGCAGAGAGCGCCCGCAAGGTTGCCAAGACCTCCATTCCCACCCCTCCTCCCGATGGCTTCGAGCCCAAGAGTCTGAGCACCATCGTATCGGACGAAGAACTCGACATCACCATCGAAACACTCACCACCCTTTCGCAATACCCTGGATTGATCAAGTCCAAGTTCTGCAAAGACCTCCGCGTGGCCGTCTATGAGTTTCGACAGGCTTGTACGACGGGAGTCAACAATGGAGGTATGTTGCGATGATGACTTGGTGGCATATCTGACTCTTTCAGCGGGCGGTAACCTCACGGCACAAATCACGGCTGCGCTGGCCGATCGCAAGTACACCGATGCTCGAGTCCTCCTCGCCGAGATGAAGATTCGAAACCAAGAACCCAAACTGGGCGCCCTGTGTCGTTGGGTGCGCGATCTCGACATGATCAGCGGCCTTTCGTTATCCGACGGAGTTGAACGAACAGCATTACAATCGGAGATCATCAGCGTCATGGATGCGGTTTTGCGTGTTTGCGGTCCCGTAGACACAAACCCGCAAGCTGTATCCGATCCGTCTCCCATTGCTGTCCAGAAAGTCTGGGATATCCGCCCTTCCAGGCCATCTGAACAAGTCTACGCGACAGTCCTCGACGGCACGATTGCTGCGTCAGCGCCTCCCTCTATCGACAAGAACATTCGAATCATCGAAACCACGCCTGGTCCTCTTCGAAAACCCCCAAACCACCACGAAGCGATCCTATATGCGACCTCCCAGAACGCCGTCCCTCTCTCCTCGACACCTCCCACCACATCATACCAGCCCCATCCTGTTGTGCCAGGTTTGGGCATTGCTAGCAACGTACTCTACCCTGAAGAGTGCAAGGCCATCATTGCCGCTGGTGAACACGTCAACTTTCGTCCTGATGCGCCACTCAGGGAAGACGGAGACATTAGCATTCTAGCCCACAACTTTTACTGGGTCATTGACGAGGCATTCCACGATACTCTCTGGTCTCGCGTATCTCCCTACGTTCCCGCTCGGATGGATGGTCGAATCGCCCGTGGAATCAACCGTCGTTTCCGAGTATACCGATATGTTCCCGGTGCCGAGTACCGTTCACACATTGATGGAGCATGGCCACCGTCTGGCATCACCAAAGATGACAAGTACGTGTACGACAATTCGCCCGAGGGGAAGAAGCAGAGTTCCCTATTCACGTTTTTGATCTACCTCAACGACGAGTTTGAGGGCGGCGAGACAACATTTTTCCTCCCGGCAGCACGCGAGGGCACATTAAACGCCTACCCTGTTCATCCGGTGATGGGGTCGGTTGCCATTTTTCCACATGGCGAGGCCAAGGGGGCTTTACTGCATGAAGGCACAGGAGTCAGAAAAGGGGCGAAATACATTTGTCGAACGGAGATTGAGTACGATATCGAGGCGACTGAGTGACAATGCCCACAAGAATGGAGCCCGAGAGCAAGTCAATGACCTTGGCCTACCCGATGCATGCTGCGGGTACGAAAATACAATGGCACACCAAATGGCGAAAGTCTGGAGATTCCGGCATCAATGGATTGAATGTAGGTCACATCGTTTTCTGTAGTGTTGAGTGCAATGTTGGGCCGATGGTGCTGTGATGTTGCCCTGTACACATCCGGGTTGTCCGTCACCTGGAGTCCGTTAAGCTGCATTACTTTGACAACGAGACAAGTCAATGTGTCCAAGACCAGACGAGTCAGAATGCTAGTCATGGAGTAAATGTTATCGAAAATATATCATTATCTATCATTCTGCTTCAAGCCAGTGGTTGAG
The DNA here is from genome assembly GCA_013623535.1 of Fusarium penzigii. Lineage (NCBI taxonomy): Eukaryota > Fungi > Ascomycota > Sordariomycetes > Hypocreales > Nectriaceae > Fusarium > Fusarium penzigii. The sequence goes on from JABFFC010000040.1 coordinate 19,438, forward strand.
AATATTGGAGACTTCACTTATCCGGCCCTGGTTGACCAAGTCCTTTCAATCATAGCTATTTGTGAATTGGGTCAAGTCATATCAACTATAAGCCAATCTCACATCTTAGCTATCCAGCTATCTACACCTTTCTCGAGCCTTTGGACAGCATTGGAGCAGATTGTACGGCAATGAGAATGGTGTCCATTCACCGTCTTAATGCTCAAATCTCCATCTGGGATCAGAATCACCTCGCCAATCCTCAACCTGTCCGACATCCTTGATTTCCTCAGCCAAAGCAGCTCGAGCCTGGTTCTGCTTCTTCAATCGCCAACCGAGAAGAGTCACGACAATGATGTTGGCCACGAGGTATCCCAAAGCGAAGGAGTGTCCGACAATGAATCGAGGTCCATCACCAGAGCGGTACAATTGTGTTCCAAGAACAGCACCGAGATTTCCAATACTGATTTGCATGGCGTTGGCAATAGCTCTCTTGGTTTGTCCTGATACATTGATGGCAGGCCACGAGAGGACCAGAGCGGTGGCGGGATAAATTCCAGCTGCTGCAAAGAATGTGCCTACATAGGACACACCTGGCCGAGCAGTGGGATTTGTGTTGGCGAGAAGGATGATGTATCCGATGACAGCAACAGCAGAGGAGCCGGCGATGAAGATGGCTCGTCGACCGAGCTTTTCTGAAGCGACAGCAACACTAAGGGTTGTAACGAAGGCGACGGCATAAGGGGGGATCGTGAGAAGTTGAGCAACGGCTGCGGTATATCCGAGGTCTTTGATAATGGTGGGCTGTCCATGTTAGCTTTGTCTAGCGGTGGGGGATGAACATACCAAGAAGAGGGACAGGGTGTAAAGGGGCAGACTCATGGTGTGGAATCCGAGCCCATACAGCCAACAGCTTGGATCGCGGATGGCCTCACGCACAGCCGCCCAGCTAAACTTTTCTTGACGGACAGCATCACTGTCAGCTGCAAGACGTTCATGGATAAATTCTCGCTCCGCCTTTGTGAGGAAATTTGACGTGTCGGGATAGTTTTGAATGAACCAGTATGCAGCTATAGCGACCAAGACAGTAGCAATACCTTCCTGTGATGTGTTAGATGGGCGTGCGGTGAATGAGAGTACATACCAGAATGAAGATCCATCTCCAACCATTGTCCCAAACGACACCAGCCATTTTACCAATGCCCTTAAATTGTTAGAATTGTCGTGACAAAAAGGATTGACTTACATAAGCTAGAATTCCTCCGAATGCACCGGCAAGAGAGGCAGCGCTGAAGAAGAGCGAGATGCGGTATTGTCGTTCACGACGCTTGTACCACATTGAAAAGTAGAAAACAACTCCAGGGAAAAGACCCGATTCGGTGACACCGAGGAAGAATCGCGCAATCAGAAAACCTGTAAAGTTTTGCACGATACCCAGAAGCGTGGCGACAATGCCCCATGCGACGGTAAGGGTAGGGAGCCATAGTCGTGGTGTTGTTCGTTTCAGAATGATGTTGCATGGAATCTGAAATGTTAGGCAAGTACTAGATCAAGGGAACGAACATACTTCAAAAATCACGTATCCGACAAAGTACAGAGTCAGACCAGTGAGGTATTCATTTCCAGCTAAACGGTCAGCTTTATCGCGAGTCGAAGAGTAGGGACGTACACATGTTCAAATCGTCAATCATTCCCTCAATTCTTGCATTGCCAACATTGCTGCGGTCCAGGAATGACAAGAGGTAAAGAATACCAACAGCTGGTAGTAGCTTCAGGTCAATCTTGCGAAGAAGAGCTTTCTCGTTGACGACAGCCCTGGATTCGGTCTCGACCGTTCCAGGGCTGTCGCTGAGGTCATTTGGCGATTCTTTACCGGTCATGTTGATGATGATGAAGAGAAACTAAAGAGGAACATCAGTGTTTAAATAATTGTGACCATCAATGATGCAAGCAAAAACATCATTGTAACATCTGTCAAATCCATCCTATTTGATATCAACGTCGCATCTTGCTCTCATTTAGGTAGAGGTTCCATTAGCTCGGAACCTTTGTAACGCATCCATGTACTCACAGCCTGTGATACTGCACACAATACTTTCGCATACTGTAAACGGTGCAGTTTCTCCGCGCAGACCAGATATCCATGACATCACCAAAACGTTCGGATCACAAAAGTAGATTGGCGGCGCGGGAGATTGTGAATTCTCCGTTCTCTAATTAGTCGACGATGTCGCAATTCAGGCGGTTGTTGTTGCGATGCAGATCGCGGCAGATGTTGACATGCCGGGAAGGTGGGTCATCACGTGATAAGCACAGTTCATTCACCAAAAGTTGCATCATGTATTTAACTCCTAAATAAATGATGCATGTCTTGTTTACATGACATAAGGCTGGTAAGCAGTTCCGTTTGAGACGGCCTGTCTGTACAGCCTCTTGTTGGCCCGGTACAGATACCACTTGAGACCCATTGCACTTGTGATGGCCATGGCAGCCATGACCATCATGAGGATGAAAGCAAGGCGGTAACCAGGTTCATCCTGCTCACGGAAGAAGTATCTAGCGGTGTTAGTGAGTTTTAATTGATTTTTTATTCTGAGGGACTTACGGAGCAATTAGGTTTCCGACTTGGCCCAGAACGTTGACGAATGCAACCGAAATGGCACGCTTTTCAGGGGTCTTGCCCATGGTACTGCTGGTCCAGGTACTGATGAGAGGGTTGGAAAAGTACATGCCGCCGACATAGATGAAAGACGCAGCGTAACGAGCGTTTCGGTTCTCCGTGGCGAGACAGACAACATAACCGATACATCCAACGGCAATGGGACCAGCAAAATGGTAACCACGTTCCTTTTGACGGTCAGAGTGCCAGGCGTTGACCAACGAACCAAGAGCGGCAAAGATGTAAGGAGGGGCCGTCAAGACCAGTGTCAAGGTGTTGTTGTAGCCGAATCCACGGACAATCGACGGGAAAAAGTTGGAGAAACCATAAGCAGCCGAGATACCAATGTTCATGCCAACGAGGAGCCACATCTTGTAGTCAAACACACTCATCTTGAGACCGTGCCACACACCGGCCTTGGCTTCAGAGGTGGATACACGATCAGCCAGGATACGAGCAGCAGCGACTTTGCGCATGTCTTCGGTCATGGACCAGCGAGCGCTACCGGTGGTGGAGTCGGGATAATCAGGGAGGATAAAGAGGGCGATCATGGCGAGACCAGCACCGGTAGCAGCCAGAACGATGAAAAGCCATTGCCATCCAGCTAGGCCGTACTTTTGCTCAAGAGTACCGAAAACGGCGGCTGCGATAAGACCGGCCACGCAAAAGGCAAGGGTCTGGCCAGTGTAAAGGATAGCACAACGAAGAGCCATCTCTTTACGGGTGTACCAACAAGACATGACGTAGATGGCCTGGGCTGTTAGTTTGGAATATCACACGGACGAGAGACTTACACCAGGAAACAATGGAGCCTCAACGACGCCGAGGAAGAATCGGACAGCGACGAGACCTTGGTAGTTCTTGACACCACATGTAGCGGCAGAAACACCGGACCAGACGAGAGCCATACAGCAGAGGTAAATACTAGGCCGAACCTTGCCGATAATCATGTTGGAGGGGATTTGACCGAGGACATAACTGAGATGTTAGCGGGTACTTGCATAGCGAGGTGTGACTTACCCAAGACTTAGAATTGAGACGGCAGTACCGAACTGATAACCTTCAAGGTTAAGGTCCTCGTCTAGAGAGCTGAGACGTGCTTGTCTGCGATTGTTAGATTGGTTTCTTGACGAGACGGGGCACATACGCAATGGAAGCTCTGTCCAGGTAGTTGAAGAGGTACAAAACCCATAGACAAGGCATAAGAGTCATGTCTAGACGCTTAACGACCTGCTTCTCCAGATCTCTCCAGTTTGGAATACCAAGAGCATCGATCTGTTCCTCAGGGGTAGGAAGCAACTCTGGCTTCTGAGCAACCTCAGCATCCTGAGGCCCCTCTGTGATGGAGGGAGCCTTGTTCATGGTGTCCTGAGGACTAACGCCATTGTCGGTGGTCTTATCAGCGGTCATGATGAGATGAGGATGGTGAGTACAAGACAAAGGGGAAGAAGAAGGGATTTTATAGGTTTGGACTCAGTTAAGCAATTGAATAACGTTTGCCCCAGACCCCGCCCTCCACACTCCACAGATTGACTTGCTTCACCATGGGGAAGTTCAACCATCTTGAGCAGCGCTTGGTGAGATCTTGGCGTGCGGAGTGGTAGTCTGATGGAGTTCTGGTAGAGGTTGTCTTGGGTGATAGGCGTCCGATGGGGTAAGCGAGGCTGAAAGACAAACTCCCGGAGGCTCTGCGGATCAGATGCAACGTGAAAATCTTGGCTGAAGGGATTATTCGGTCTTATGACTCGGTGATATGAAATAGATGCAAGGAGATTCGGTATACGAGGGTATGGGGGTAGAAGCCAAGGCGTTGGTGGGTTTGGAGGAGTCGGTTTTTGAAATAGAACCGAGGGTGGTGATGCGTTGGTTTGTAGATCGTGAGTATCAAGTCTGGATTGGTGTCTTGGTATACCTACATCATACAGCACAAATCACGCCCAACCTTGACTCACCGGTGACTTCTGACTGAAAACAAAATCAAATTTCTGTGCTGTGCACTGCACCTGAATGCCTGAATGCTTGGTTGGTGGTTGCTAAGGTGGACAAGCCAAGACAAGAGCCGCCAAGGGAAGGATTCTCCAACTAATTTGTGTAACAGGTATCTAGTGTTGGGGTGATCAACGGTAGTTGGGTCAGAGGAGTTCAAAAAGGGAGAAATTTTGCGAAGGAGTGAATGTCATATCAGGCTGGCAGGACATGACGATCCGTAGAATATGCTGTCACTGTCCTCCGAAGTGACTGATAGCGTTTGTTGCATTATCCACAGACTGGCCTGGCTATGTCAAGTATGTTAATATTGCTGGTATTAGCTGGATCAGTTCAATGTCTTTACTTCACCTAATGTTGAAGACACGATTAAATCGCGGATGGTCTGGACAAGACATTTCGGCAACACGGCATAATTCAAAGCGAGTTTTGTCTTGGTATCATACTGGCGTGATGCCAAGTCTTGGCGATACGGATATCCCTGATAGTAGGAACCGTTTTTACCCATTTGTATGAAAAGTAGTGATCTTGAACTGATGGAGTAGTTGTGGAGAATAAACGAACAAGTGAGAGGAGTAATACACTTCAAGCTTGGTATTAAGCTTAGATTTTCATGTGAAGGTTGGGGTACAAGTACTCGACCGACAAGTCTCGAACTATGGCAATGATGAGTTACAGGCCAAGGAGGAAATATAATCATCCCTTGACCATTGTCAATATCTCCAAAACCTGACTCTCCTCCGTTATCGGAATAGCATTCGTCTTGATCCAAACATCTTTTAGACTGTTCTTCGCCAACTGCTCCAACTTGTCATCCCCAACCCCCACATCCTTCAACGTACGCGGCATCCCCAACTCTCGAAAGAATTCGTCCAATATCTCCGCCAAGCTTTGTCCCTCCTTGGAGTGGAGTACCTTCGCCACAGATGCCTGCTTTTCGGCATTCTTCCCGTCTCGACTGTTGAACTCGCACACGGCGGGGAGGAGAACACAGCTGGTCTCGCCGTGGGGGACGCCAAGAGGTCCGAGCTGATGTCCGATGGCGTGGCTTGCTCCGAGTGGGACGCCGCAGGATACGGCTTGCATGGCGTTGACGACGCCGAGTTGGCATTCGTGACGGGCTTCGAGGTCGGAGGGGTCGCGTTTGCATCGACGGAGACCGTCAAACAGTCTTTGCAGGCCTTTTCGTGCCGCTTCGTCTGCGTCATCGTTGCTGTCGAGGGAGCAGAGTGTTTCGACGCAGTGATCAATCGCTCGGACGCCGGTACTGAGCCATACGCGCTCTGGTGTGGTTGTGCATAGTTCCGGATCTTGAATGACGAGCTCGGGGTCCCTGACGGTATTAAATGACACCTTCTCCTTGGTTTTGTCTGCTGTTGCGCCTGCGATGGCCTGGTATTCGCCCCCGGATAATGTTGTGGGGATACATATCTGCTTGATGGTAGGACGTCGATGGTCATGTGGGTGCTTACCCCCAAGAGGCAGGATATCTTGCTCGGTGTATGCCTCGTTGGCAAGGGCGAAGCGAACCAGTTTCGCACCATCTGTGATGCTTCCTGCGCCGAGAGTGATGATGCAGTCGATATCAAGCGGCTTGACCTTGTTGATGATATCCACGACTTCTTTTATGGGTGTATGAGGGCTGATTCCGATGTGTTCGCCGACGACTCGATCTCCGAGGGCGTTCTTCAATCTGTCGAGAGCATCTGTATTGGAGGAGAGGCTTTTGGAGGCGATGATGTAAGCTCGGTGGACGTCAAGATCGCCGTAGACATGTTTTCGACAGGCATCCTCGAAACGGAGGCCGTAACTCAATCGGGGCGTTTCTTTAGATTCGAATGCCGGACGATAGGTTTCTTCTTTGAACCAGGTCATGATGTTGAAGGAATAGTTGAGTGAATGACGGACCTTACCACACTGACGTTGTGGTTTGTTCAAAGCAATAATAGAGAAATTGCTTGACAGTTATTGAGAAAGGATTAGTTGCTGAGATTCTATTGAAATAATCACAACATCATGTAGTGGATGAGTAACAGTGACAGTATGACCTCATAGTGGGTAAAGGCTTATCTGTTCTTATCAGTACACCAAACGGATAAGTGGTAAAATTACGGCTAGGTTGAAATGCTGATGACATGATGACTGGTGATAGTGCCTAAATTCTTCTCAGAGTTGTTGACACTGAGCTTGAATTTGGTGCAAGTTTATAACAATCGTGTAGAACGGCTATCGGAACAATGTCATTCGATTCTACCAATGCAATCGAGGCAAAGATGGTAGTTATATACGCGTATGATTAACTAACAGAGTATTTGACAACTTATACCTCGAGGCCTGCTGTCTGGAAACTTCTATCTACATTGCAACGACAAGATGCCTCACCAAGGTGGTCCCTAGCATCATAAATATCCGATATAGTTCAGTCTAGACTGACTAAACTTTAATCGATTGCATGATCTTGTTTTCCATAGGCAGAAATTATTCGCTTATCAAGATCGTAAATGGAATGATCTGCCATGGAATGTGGACAAGGTTTGTCGCATTCGTCCACCGGTTTCAGCGACACAGTAAGGTGATGCAAGGCGATAACTGCTAATTAAACTACAGCTGCCTTGGACACATTACAGTATAATCAAATTCTCTGTTCATTTTCAATGAAAATCAATCAATTAAAACTCGTCAATTGATCATATTATCACAATAAATCGAGGCTGAACCCAAAACGTTTTCAACCCCATGCAGCAACATCCATCCTCCGCCCCCCCCGAAAAGGTTTAAAACCCGCAACGGAATTAGACTAGATCGTCCCTGTCAGTACACACCACTCAGGAACTCGGCCAATGCAAGCGATATCTTGATGCACGTCGCCATCAACCGACCGACCTAGACTGGTCTTCAAGCCACTTGACCTCAAATTGTAAGTTCACGTTCCAATGCCGTATAGCATGATGCCTCGTTGAGCTTTAAAAGAATGGCCTGCTGCTGGTGCTGGGTCCCTCATCTTTTCTCTGTACGTCCTTTACAATGATTAAAATGGCCGTTTTCCCTCTGCTACCTAATCGCAGGTCAGCACGGAATAATGTATTGACGTGCTTTCTCATCTTCTTTGTGTTTCTTATGGTCCATTCTAATTATTCTCGCATGTCGAATACTTCGTGGGATCTAGTCGACTACAAGGGCGTTACAAGTACACCACAAGCGCAGCCATCAATCAAACCGCCAGGGGTTATCGTCAGTGGACTTATCTTCTACGGCCGTCGGGATCGAGTTTCGTGTTTGAGATGCTACATCGAGGTGAGTCCTCCGCAGAGAACGATGGGCTGTACTGACCAGGTAGCGAAATCTTGTCGACAATGGCGGTTGGCTGGATGAAATTCTCTGGATCGTCAACACCAAAGATGATCAGGATCTCGAATACCTCGACCAGGTTACTTCCATGTACCCCAACAGACACAAGAGAATCGTCATCACCGGTGATAGACTCGCGACGTATACGTACTTTGAGGCGTGGCAACACCTGGAGAGGGGCAAATATTATGTCAAGATCGACGACGATATTGTATGTTGTACCCTACCGAATAATTCTGTGCTGACCATCTAGCTCTGGATACACGACGATGCCATCTCGAAACTTGTTACGCACAAGATGAACAATCCCCACGCTTTTGTGGTGTCGGCCAATATCATCAATAATCCCCCGTTATCCTTCCTCCATCGACATCTCGGCGCTCTCCATCCCTATTTCCCCGACACTCACCCCTTCAATCCATCTGTCGAGCTCCCTGAAAACGTCACCCAACCGTGGAGGCCTTCAATGGACGGTTATTGGAAAGGCCCGGATGATTACGAATGGCCGCTGGACAGAGCTCCACCACACACAGGCCATCGATGGTTGCGAGTCAGAAACGACGAGATGCTACCCCAGACACCAGTATCCAAGCTCACATATGAAGTATGGGGTGATAGCTATAGCAGTTGGGCCATCGCTGCGCAAGTGCATTACTCTCTGCTGGAGAATATCGAAAAGGATACTCTCCATCTATACAAGTTTGAGAAGCCATGGCATATGGATGGAGAACGCATCCGCATCAACTTTATGTGTATCTACGGAGACGACGTGGTGAACACGGATCCAAAGAACTGGCCAAAGGGGCGAGGTGATGAGGACATGATTGTTCTGGATTTACCCAAACAACTCCGACGTCGTAAGTATTCCACGTCATTTCAATAACTTCACTGACTGTTTAGCTGTTGTTATTCTTGGCGACGCACTTGGATCGCATTTCCAGTATGCGGATCAGGGTGGTCTAGCGCACACGGATTTATTGGAAAGATATCGATCGTTGGCTAAGGAGACGGCATGCCTCACGGATACGGACATGACAGACAAGGTTGATCTTTGGGCTTAGCGAGTCATACTGGAGTATGGGTGAAGAATATTTCGAATGAAATTTGTTAATTGAATGCCTGGCGAAATACCACCATGCATCCACGAATCTCACACTGATTAGCCTGGCGAGTTACGTGCAATCTTCAAATCACAAGTCAACTATGAATGTCTTCAACCTTTTCTATGTGCAAGTATGCAAAGTTATAAATACAAGAATCACCCAAATCCCCTACATCTTCCAGAGATGTCATCGATAGTCACTGACCATATCGCTTAGCACTTGCTGGCCTTGCTGGCCTCGCAGGAGCCCTTGGCCTTGTCGCAGCCCTTGTAACCCTGGCACTGGGTCTTGGGGAAGCAGTTGTCCTTGTAGGTGGCCTTGTCACCGAGGTTGGGGTTGATGCCAATGAGCTCACCACCGTTGACGGCGTTGACACCCTCCATGTGGACGGATCGGGCGCAGTTGTTCTTGCAGTTGCCGCAAGATCGGTAAACCTTGCCGTAATCGTTGGCGTAGAAGTTCTTGATGTTGACCTGTTTCTGTCAGTGAATGTTCAGTGAGGCTTATAGTGGGTACATACGTGACCGCAGCCGTTGTGCTGGATAACCTTGTCGGAAGCGGAGAAGGCACCGCCACCGATGATGTTGGCAGTGCCGTCACCCTTGATGCTGATGGCATCCTCACAGACGTTCTCGAACCAGACGTTCTCAAGGTTGCACGAACCCTTACAGTATACGCCTTCGCGCTGGTTTGCACCGATGATGATGTTGCGGAGAGTAGCACCGTTCTCGAGGACGAAGACGGTATCCTTCTCACCTGGTGGGTGTTAGCGGTGTCTGTGAATGTCTGTGAATGTCCGTGAATGTGGTTGAAAATACTCACCACCCTCGTAGTTCTTGCCGCTGTTGCACTTCTGGCCACGGTCATACTTGGTCATCTTGGCATCGAAGACCTCACCCTTCTTGAGGTAGCGAGGAGCGCTGAGGGTCTTGGAGCCGTTGGCCTTGGGGAGGCTCTGCTTGCCGACGCAGGCCATGGCGGCGGGGATGATGGCCAGGTAGGAGAGGACGGTGGTGGGAAGCATCTTGAATGATTTCTATGAAATTGTAAAGAATGATTGACCGGTCAACGGTGGTAACGAATGAATGTAGATGAGAAAGAAAGTGTGGTTGAGTGAGTTGATTTGGACTTGAGTTGAGGGCTTGACGATGACTTTATACTCTTGCGAAATCCGAACGATATTGTCCTTGAACCTGAGGCGTCCTCAACAAGCTTAGGTTAAGCATACCTTGTTTCATCTTGAACGATGTCCAGGTTATCGACCCCTTATGATTCTGTCCAATGGGAGGCATTATGTGACGAACTAGCCCGAGGGTCAGGATAGGAATACGGGTCGTCGGTGGGTTGAGAAGCTTGACACGGCCTTCTTTGAGCTTGATTACGGAAATCGACCCGGACTCGGCAAGGCCCAGACTGTCACCAAGCGTATAGGGACGGAATCTTGTCACCTTATTTTAAGGAGGCCCCGATTTGTGATCCACACTGTCGGAGGATGCGGTGAACAAGTCAAGGCCTAGCATCTCCCTATGGAGGTCTGTCAGTCTGGCTGTGTTATTGGAGCGGGTGGTGACATTCTATGGGTCTGCACTAACCGTTTGCGAGGGTTGCATGGATTGGAAATTAGAGATTGATTATGCATGGATTCCGGACAGTCGGTTGTTTCGGTGGTTCAATGGGTCGTTACAGGGAGGCAATCGTATTCTTTAATTGCGGTGTAGAGAAATTGAGAGTCGAGACGAATAATAAATGTTGAGTGTAAGTAGCACAAGAGAGCTGTCGACATTGTTGACATTGATTCAAGTTGACATTCATTCAATTTAACATTCTGACGTGAAGAATAACTTTACACTAACAGCCTTGCTAAGATAAGCATATTAGATCGGATGAACTTGCCATCAAATGTAACTGGCCACTTGCAGGGTATCACGTATTACTTGCCCAAGCTGGACTGGTCTTCGGAACTTCGGAGTCGAGCGCACTAGAAAGGTGTCTGTGACAAAAAGACAGGGATACTTTTGACGAGCCTCAGTAGCAATATGCTTGATATTCTGTCCATATCGAGTCATGAGTGGCCAGACAGGTACTGACAATCTGCCAGAATACGAGATTAAGGATGGCTGGTGGTTCGTTGTTAATTAGGGGTCACCTTTCTTTTTCTCTTCTTATTTTGTTCTTTTCTTTCTTAAAAGGTTAAGCATAAGTTTGAAATTCAACGCCACGGTTTCATGGGAACAGGGTTGTTCTTTGACAGAACGAGAAACTCACCTAAAATATCCCACCTATCCTAATCGAGTTTGATGGTTGATGTCAGTCAGTTGGATGCTCCTACTCATCGGTCGTTTACTTGTAACGGTTGTGATTGTCCGTAGTGATCACAGATGATCACAATAATGCAGCAATCAGCGTTGACACTCGGTGAGGATTCCGAAAGGATTCAACTGGTTTCCGTAGGCAGTGACCTGTTGCATTCACGCAGGGATGGAGAGCTTGCCGTCTATCCGAATGGCGTGTTTGATCTTCCAGGACAAGTTGGTTCGAGTGAATTAATTGAATTAAGTCCCTCCAAGATCTCTTATGAGCAGACTCATCGTAAGAATGGGTGAACACTATGAATGTACTTTGATATGCTCACAGACTACCCTACAAGGACAGCGACGAGCATATCTCTTGAGCATATTTGGCAGTTTCGAGTGACCATGTATCAGGACTAACAAGCTGTTATAGTTTAAATAAGCATCGCATCACAAAGCCTTGCGGGTCATTTGATTAAGTAATTGGTTAATAATTTCACTTGGGTGAATGAATGGTGAGGGACGACAGGATATGAACTGTGACCCCGCGATATCGATACATGATAAGATAAGATGCATATCGATAAGACTGCATGATAAGCAGCATCGATAAGATATGCTGATAAGATACGGTGATAAGATGGCTAGATTACCGGCCTCGCATTTACTACTCATCCGAATATCACGTGCTGAAAGATCATTGACCACCAAGGCAGTCCAGCGTCGCACAGTGGCTTGAGCTAGACGTGCGCATTATCGTGCAGGGTATATCCTTTGACAAATACTTTATCATCGAGAGCAACATCGCAATACGAAGCTGGCGTGAATGTTGTCGCCTTGGAATGATTAATGTAGCAATCCGTAAAAACGACCACAGCTCGAGCAGCATCCGAAGACTTGCACCGTTGGTGAGTTCGAACAATCCAGAAGCTTTTACTGGACACAAAGCATCTCTGCTCATTGAGACTGACAACAAAGCATCGACAAAGGATGAGAGCTAAATATATTTAAAACACAACCCCTGTAATAAGCCTGAATGTAATGGAAGAATCAGGCCAGTTTTCATGCCGCAGACTTTGAAGCTGCAGACCGTTTGCCCTGGAATCGAGTTGATCTTTACCGAAAAAGTAAATAGACAATCTGCTAAAAGTTGTCGCGCATAGTGTGATTCAAAGTGGGCACAACGATGATATCATCAACGTTGAACGAAGAGAACAAGAGCAATACTTCCCGACAAGATTGACGAGGAAATAAAACAACGGACAAACAAATATAAACGCAACATACCATCAATGCATAGTGCGCTGGCATCTGAAGATTTAAAGCAGAGTTTTAAGCAGAGATTTGAAGCAACTGGTGATCAGTCGCTATAAATAACAACAACATGGTGGTGGGGAATAACATGGATACAGACACGACATTACGCAATCCACAAGAGAATCAAGTAAACAAGTTGCAGTGGGAAGCCGAATGAAAAGGAAACTTGCAGATTCTTTTTATTTTAGGTAGAGTCTCCAGACAACAAACATGCAGTGAAAAATTCTCCCTCGTAACACTGTCGTATTTCCTCTTGATGCAACATCCTTTGTCTCATGTGTGCGTGATTCCTTTGAATTGACCTGCCATCAAAACCATTCGTTTGCTCTCTTATTCAACCATCTTCCTTGTTTCTCTGCCTTTCCATCCTTTGCCAATTATCTTGAGGCTGTGAGGTTTCCATTACCCACTCCGTTCAATCGTCATCCATCCTCCGCCTCTTCCGCCGCGTCATCGTCAAAAACACCACATCCCGTCTTTTTATACGCCCGCATCACCAATTGACATTTTGAGATCAACCATGTCTGGGAAAGGCTACATTCCGGGGAATGCCCCGCAACACCCCATGGAAGACCTGGACCCTGAATCAACAGTGAGTAATGTCTCGTCTCGTATCGATCTCATCTAACAATTCAGTACCGTTTCCCTACCCAGCAAGCGCCCGATGATGTTGAGAGATATGCTCTGAGCGACCCTCCCATTAGTGACCTGCAACGTCCTCCCGATAATACATCCTACTCCCACCTCATCCCGCCGTCGCCACTTTCCGCGACATCCTTCCAGAGCGACCCATACAATGGCACATACAATCCTCAGAATGCCTACAATCCAGCAGCCGGCTATGCCACTGGACATTCTCCCCCAAGAGACTTTGACCAGTACAGCCTCAACCCAGGTCTGAACCGGCGACGACCGGTATCTGCCTTGTCTGCATTCAATGACCCTGAAGAAAGCTGGGTTCTCCGACAACAAGCCGACCAATTGCTTGACCCTCTGAAGCGATCCAAGACCAGGAAAATCAAGCTTGCCAAGGGAAACATTCTCAGTATCGACTATCCTGTCCCCAGCGCTGTCAAGAACGCCATCCAGCCCTGTTACCGCCAGGGTGAGAACAATGAAGAATTCACCAAGCTACGCTATACAGCAGCCACCTGCGACCCGAATGATTTTACCCTCAAGAACGGCTACGGTCTCCGTGCGCAGAAATACAGTCGTCACACTGAACTTCTCATCGCCATCACGTACTACAATGAAGACAAGGTACTTCTCGCGCGCACACTTCACGGTGTGATGCAGAATATCCGAGACATTACCAACCTCAAGAATTCGTCCTTCTGGAACAAAGGTGGCCCGGCTTGGCAGAAGATCGTCGTGTGTCTTGTTTTTGACGGAATTGACAAGGTCGACAAGTCCGTTTTTGACGTCCTAGCCACCATCGGCGTGTATCAGGATGGTATTCTCAAACGAGATATTGACGGTAAGGAGACGGTTGCACACATCTTCGAATACACCACGCAAATCTCCATCACGCCAAATCAGGAACTCGTTCGACCGAGCGACGACCCCAAAAAGAGCCATAAGAATCTGCCTCCTGTCCAGCTCATCTTCTGTCTCAAGCAGAAAAACAGCAAGAAAATCAATTCGCACAGATGGCTCTTCAACGCGTTTGGTCGCATCCTGAACCCCGAAGTCGCCATTCTCATCGACGCCGGAACCAAGCCTAGTCCCAGGTCATTGCTCTCCCTCTGGGAAGGGTTCTACAACGACAAGCACCTCGGCGGAGCATGTGGTGAGATCCACGCCATGTTGAACGGCGGGCGAAAGCTCTTCAACCCGCTCGTGGCCGTGCAGAACTTTGAATACAAAATCTCAAACGTCCTCGATAAACCACTCGAAAGTGCTTTTGGGTACGTGAGTGTTTTACCCGGCGCCTTTTCAGCATACCGATTCCGGGCCATCATGGGTAGGCCACTGGAGCAGTACTTCCACGGCGACCATACGCTTTCAAAACTCCTTGGAAAGAAGGGAATTGACGGGATGAATATTTTCAAGAAAAACATGTTCCTTGCCGAGGATCGTATTCTGTGCTTTGAATTGATGGCAAAGGCTGGTCAGAAATGGCACCTTACATACATCAAGACGGCAAAGGGCGAGACTGATGTGCCGGAGGGCGCACCCGAGTTTCTAAGCCAGAGACGACGATGGCTGAACGGCTCATTTGCGGCTTCCCTGTATTCGTTTATGCACTTTGGGCGACTTTACAAGTCAGGCCACAATTTCGTCCGTCTCTTCTTCCTACACATCCAGCTCATCTACAGCTTCCTGAATGTCTTGTTCAGTTGGCTTGCCCTCGCCTCGTATTACCTCACAACATACATCATCATGGACCTGGTCGGATCGCCTTCCGTGATACAGAATTACCATGGCTGGCCTTTTGGTGATACGGTCACGCCAATCATCAATGTGGTGGTGCGGTACATCTACCTGGGATTCCTCGTGTTTCAGTTTATCCTGGCTCTTGGAAACCGACCAAAGGGTGCTAAAAACAGCTACATGGTTTCGTTCCTTGTTTTCGGAATCATCCAGGCGTACATCCTTCTGTTGTCGTTTTACCTGGTGTACCGAGCGCTCAGAACACCCATTGGCGATTCCATCTCGTTTGCATCCAGCCAAGCCTTTGTCGACAGCTTTTTCGGTACTGAAGGTGTTGCGGGTGTTATTCTCATCGCTCTTGTTACCATCTACGGTCTCAATTTTATTGCCTCCTTCCTCTATCTCGACCCATGGCACATGTTCCACTCTTTCCCTCAGTATCTGGTCCTCATGTCTACATACATCAACATCTTGATGGTGTACGCCTTCAACAACTGGCATGACGTATCATGGGGAACCAAGGGATCCGACAAGGCAGATGCCCTACCATCAGCGCATGTCATCAAGGACAAAAACCACGCTGTTGTCGAGGAAGTTGAAAAGGAGCAGGAAGACATTGATACCATGTTTGAAAAGACTGTCCGACGAGCCTTGGCCCCGATGGAGGAAGAGCCAGAGTTTGAAACAAAGGACACTGAGGATTCTTACAAATCTTTCAGAACTGGTCTCGTGGTTACTTGGTTACTGTCCAATATTGGACTGGTGGTGCTTGTCACGAGTGATGATTTTGAATTTCTTGGTGTAGAAGTAAGTCACCCTCTCTATTTCATGTGCTATGCTAACCCCCTTTAGAAAGCTTCTGTGAAACGGACACCAATGTACTTCAGAACCCTTTTGTACGCAACAGCCGCATTGTCGATTGTTCGCTTCATGGGATTCTTGTATTTCCTCGGCAGATCCGGAATTATGTGTTGTATTTCGAGGAGGTAATTAATGATACTTACGATAAGATGTGGTAATTGGATCATACTGGCGTAATGGATAGAATATATTTACGATTGCTTGGTTAATTCACAATACTGGACTCCAGATCACAAGTGACTGTTCAATCAGGTCACTGGCATTGACCTGTGGTGCACAGCCCGCAACACATGAGGCTGTGACATCGGCGATAACTGAATCAGTTTGTGGTGGCGGAGGCGTCGTTCCATGGCTGAGCAATATGCATGGCTTAGGCGATTGCTTGAATGATTTTGGCCGATGAGTTGAAACGGCCAAAGATGAGCGTTCTCCACGTAGACAAAGATCGGCAGGTATGAATAATAGTAAACCATGTGAAACAAGCAATTTATCCCTCATGTTGATCACCATGTTTATCCTACTCCTGAGTCATTACAATAATCTGAGACAGAAATCTGCAACAAACAACGCTGAAATGAAGGAGACACTCACCAATTTATCTTATGCACGCTTCTGTCTTTGGCTTTGTATTGATTTTTTTGAGGGGGGGGCACTGCCCAGTGTCGGATACCGGTTCCGGTCTGTGCATCATTCGCAATAAGCTTATTTGTTTCATCTGTTGGTGTACTGTCACTCACCACAACTAAAATGTCCACTTGGTAAACGCCGAGTAGGCAGAATCTGCAGCACATTCACTACGCCAGTTGACCCCTGTCCGTAGTGGGCCCAGCCCCTAAGGGAGACATCTCGGTACAGGCCTAAATATCATATCGCGGGGACACAGTGTGTTTGCCTGCCTTGTGATGCATATGTTGGATGCAGAATGGGATTGATGCGATCGCTTGGAGGAATGCAGAAGTGATGTAAAACTTAAACAATCATTAATCCACAGCGGCATAAGCTCGAAGCAATTTACAGATTCACTCAGAGTCTTCTCGTGATTACCTAGACAAGATAATCTAGCAAAGTGTAATACAGTGATAATACCAACATACACGGTCATCTCCCTTACCTACTCCCTTCTCTCCCTCCATCATCTTTCCTCATCCTCAACCTCTCAACCCAGACCCAGGGCCTCTGCCCTCATACCAGCCATTGTTACCTGCATCATGTTTCAAAGTTCGATCTTTTCTTCCTTGGCACCTTCGAGATTCGCCCTTGGCCTGGGTTCACGCTTGATCAACAGAAAGTTCATCTTCACAGTCACAGCCCTATCTGTCTTGAGCGCCAAGTTTGTCCACATCTATGACCACCTGTCGGCCGTGCCTGGATTTCAGCTGAAGCGATGGGGCTTCTCCTTCTTTGCTCAGGATGTTGCTGTACTCATTCTCCTCCGTTTGCTGTTAGATCACTGGTGTTTGGCTGGTAGGTTACGTTTGTCGGTTAATGTCCTTGCTGCCTTCATCATCGTCTACAACATTAGCATCGGAATCATATCGGTTTCCTTCTACCTCGCAGCCGGTGCTGAAATTCATTGGCGCAACGCTGCTTTGGCCACCGATTCATCGTCATGGGGACTTCTTCTCTCTGGACTCATGTCTTTCATCCTCGTCTTCTCCCTTATCATCATGTTCAGCTGGTTGCTTCAAGATATGTGCTATGGTATCTTTGGTTATGCAGCCGATGTGGTCAACTGGCCTTTCAATTTTGTCTTTTCCAAGATGCGCCGTGTCACGCTACCCCAGTCCTACGCTCAAATCCCACAAGCGGATATCGAATTTGCTGTAAAGGGCGACACCAACAACCCTGGCAGCTTTTACCTACGAACACTGGATAGGATATGCAGGCATTTTCAACCTCTCTTTGACAAGCTCAAGGTACAACTAAATCCATCCAAAATCAACCTCGCACTCAACGCCCTCGCATATGTCTTGACCACCCTCATCCTCCTGGCTCTCTTCATTTTGGCCGTTGCTCGACCCAATGACGGTTCCTTCATCTTTCTTTCATGGGCTACCGCTTTATTACCATTTGTCGACTTTTCGTCTTCCTCTCCCACATTACAGAAGCTCCCCTCTCAATATGGTACCGGCATCCAATACAGCTGGGACAACCGATCAGCTCTGGCGGAACCACCATCATTCCCGTGGCTTCCAGACGGTTTGGATGGGTTTCAGGATTGGTATACGGGCAACAAGCACTACAACGCAGCATCTGATCCCATGAGGATTTCAAATCTCAACGAGTCACTATTACCCACCCTCCAGGATACGCTACGTGAAATCCCAGTCCGTCATGTCATGCTGTTCTTTCTGGAAAGCACGCGTAATGACATTTTCCCGATAAAAAAAGGCGGTCTGATCTGGAACAGATTGGCTGAAACTTGGCCCAACAATGAACTGCCGCTGGAAGCCATAGAGAGACTAACCAATCTGACCCCAACGGCCAACTACATCACAGGAGACTATGAAGACGGCTTCTCCCATGATGAGGCTCACATGGAGCAGCGAGGTGGCGTTCGTTTCACAAATGCACACACAACAGGAACATACACATTGAAGAGTTTGGTCGGCACACTCTGTGGTGTTGCGCCTCTCATCGCTGATTTCAACCTGGACATCAAGCACCACCTCTACCAACCTTGTCTTCCACAGATTTTTGAAGCTCTCAACAACCTGGAGGAATCGCCACACTCATACGGCAATTCGAAATGGCATTCCTATCATTATCAAGTAGCAACGACCCACTACGACAAACAAGACCTGCTCATGTCCCAGATTGGATTTTCACCGGCAAACACGATCGATCGCGAATATCTCCAAGGACCAACCGCAAAGCATGGGCCGGTCGATTTACCCATGATCAACACATTTGCCTTTGAGGAGGATCCTCTAGAAGAGTATATCCGAGACGTCTTTATCGACGCCAAAGACAAGGACGAGAGAGTGTTTCTGTCTCATTTGACCAGCACAAGTCACCACGCTTTCAAGATGCCAAAACACGAGCCGTACATCAAGATGGCAAACGGCATCGATATGCTCTCGCATTATGTCAATTCTGTCGGTTACGACGACAAGTGGATACGAAAGGTTTTGGATGTGTTGGATGAGCAAGGTGTTGCAAACGAAACGCTTGTTGTGTTTGTTGGAGACCATGGCCTGTCGATGCCCGAAAACGACATCGTATCTCCATACTATAACCCCAGCATCGGCATCGACCACGTTCCTCTTATTCTTTCGCATCCACTGCTGCCAGCCTTTGACGTTGATGATGCCGTGCATTCATCACAGATTCTGCCGACCATCCTTGACATTCTTCTCGAGACAGACTCACTAAACAACGCCAGCCGTCAAGCTGTGATGGATCTTGTCCACAATTACGAAGGACAGTCTCTCATCCGACCTCTCCATAAGTATAGAAAAGAAACTGGCCAAGGGAATTGGCAGTTCACCCTTGTCAACCCCGGCAGAGGCGTACTCACAGCTCGTGATGCCCGATATCTAGAGCGACATCTCGTCATACCTGTCATCAACAATGTCGAGTGGAGGTTAAGCAACATCACGACGGACCCACGCGAAAAAGACGCAGTACAAGGATTTGATTTTCTTTCCTTCCTACATCGTGTAAAGAGGAGGTTTGGTGAAGACGTGGCGGCGTGGGTTGAAGAGGGTGCTTTTATGAGTCGATGGTGGGTAGAGGAAAATAGTAAACGATGGCGGTATGGGCCGTATGCAGAGTAGTCAATCATTATAGCGTTATAGAATTATTTTCAACAGCATTACTCGCTTACAAGAGTAGTGAATAGAATCCGTGTTCAAAACTAATAGGTATACAGATGTCAACACAACGCAAACTGTCGATCAACAGGCATTGTTCCTTTGTCAAACCGAGACCAGCTCCCTGATGATAATATCAGCTGCCTTCTCACCAACAAGAATAGCAGTATTGTTCGTGTTGGCTCCCACATTCATAGGAATAATACTCAAGTCGGCAAGTTTCAACCCCTTTGTCCCGAAAACATTGAGATGCTGATCCACAACACCATGCTCCTCCCGAGGCGCCATCTTTGCCGTAGCTACAGAATGCCATGTTGTGTTGACATTCCCACGGACCCAATCCTCAATAGCCTTGTCGTCCTGGGCCGAGTATTTTATGTTCTGGACGTTTTCGAGAGGCTCGGTGACGTCGACGCATGCGGCGGGCGAGTCGGGAGCGAATTGGGGGTGGCCGGGTGCGAGTTCTCCGCGGTACATCTTGGTGCGACGCATGACTTCTCGCTGCTTCTTGTATGCCCAGATGTGTTTCTTGAGGTCGATGTCGTGGGTGTCGGTGAGGAAACCGGCGTTGAAGTCGAGGGGGTCGGTGATCTCGGGACCGGTGATGTGCCTGCTTGGTTAGTGGTGTTTATAAATCTTGGCTTCGGACGTACATGTGTCCCCGCGAGTAGGGGTATGCGGTGTAGTTGCCTGCCGTGACGTACTGGCCCTCAGGTACGCTCGAGGGGTCGCCGAGGAAGCTGTTTATTAGCGGGGCCTCTACTAGATGAAGGAGACATACCATGAAATCAGTCCCATGAGTATCAGAGGACGATCCGGGATGTTCTTGAAGTCCCTATCCCATGTCTTTTGAAACTCTGGACCTAGTGTTGCAACATCTTCCTCTGTAGGCCTCAACTTGGACGAGATGTCGATTGCGTTCCATCCCAGGACCTTGTCTTTCTTGTCAAATAACTCTTGCCGTCCAGCAGGGTTTCGCAAAACTCTGTCGATTGTGTCATCCGGTCCCAGGTTCGTCTTGTAGGGATACAGTATCAAGTGATGGTCTTGATAATCCTTACCCACACCCGGCAAGTCGACAGTCACTGGAATTCCCGCTCTCTTGAGGATTTCTGGATCACCGAGACCGGATCGTTCGAGGACACCTGGTGTGCCGCATGCACCACATGAAACAACCACAAGCTTTCGGGCCTTGACGGTCAATTTTGGATGCAATGTTGTGTTGATGACGGCCTGGAAGGTAGGATTGGGGGTATACTCGACACCGACAGCTTTCTTGTCGTCGTCGAGCAGCACGCGGACGACTTTTGATTCGGTAAGAACATGAAGGTTAGGGTACTTGTCACTTTGCAGTTTGTCGTGAATGTATGCTGTTGCGGTGTCTTGGCGTTTGCCATCGGGTGAAACATAGCGGAGCCAGCGCTGAACCCCGTTGTTGGCATCAAGCGTTTGCAGGTCAGTAATTTCAGGCCATCCGTTTGCGTTTACGGCCTGGATAAAGTCGGATTCTCCTTTGACCCCGCGCAATGTGCCATCACTAATATGGATTGGGCCATCGTGGCCATGCAACTCTGGATTGCCAGGTCCATGATATGTCTCAAGCTTTACGGCGTTAGTTACGTCACATCGGTAACAGACCACATACCTTTTTCATGAACGGCAGCAATTCATCAGCTGACCATCCAGGCGTCTTCCAAGAATCAAAATCAGAACGCTGGCCTCTGGTGTACATCATGAAATTAATTGATGAACCGCCACCAAGCGTACCACCAGACGGAACAATGACTTCCCGTCCAGCCAACTGTTCTGCTTTATTCGCCTTGTAGAAGATGGCGGTCGTGCTGGTGGGAACGATGTTGT
The DNA here is from genome assembly GCA_013623535.1 of Fusarium penzigii. Taxonomy (NCBI): domain Eukaryota; kingdom Fungi; phylum Ascomycota; class Sordariomycetes; order Hypocreales; family Nectriaceae; genus Fusarium; species Fusarium penzigii. The sequence goes on from JABFFC010000040.1 coordinate 41,030, forward strand.
CTAGGAAGAAGACGGGATTTTCGATGCTCTGGACGCCCCGATTGTCCTGGCCTCCTTCGATGACGAGGATCGAGAGGCCAGGATCGGCTTCAGCTAGACGTCCCGCAACAACACATGCTGCCGTGCCGCCTGGAACGATTAGCTTATGATTGGATATGCGACAAATACTAACCTCCAGCGATGATAACATCAACCTCATCAATCTCCGGTGCAAGCTTTGTATATAAACCCATGGTAATGTTAATGCGATATCCTAATAATGATGCGTACAGTCCAAGAACCCCTTCTTATACATCTCGACTTAGATCGTCCCCCGCATTTCGGCAAACGTTAGCGCCCGAGATGCCTCAAGATCTTTTGTATCTGCAAATGCGGGGGGTTCGCATCACTGTTCACGCAGCACGAGACCTATTAGATAGCAAGATATTACAGTAGTTCTAATGCGCAGCGGAGCCGGGCCCGCAGGTTGCACAAGTTGAGTAACCCGTTCGTGTCGGCTATTCGCAGAAGTAGGGATTCCGCGAGAAATGCATTCCGATGAGGGGTATCTCACGAGATGCGAAGATCTGCTGTGGTCTAGTTAGCCTCGGCGGATTGTCCAATGTGGTCATGTTGCATGCTCTAAGACCGATGAGATTCGGGGGTAAAGCGGAATCAGATAGGTGAGTCGGAATCAATGTCACATGGTTGTTGAAGATCCCAATGTCGTAGGCAGATGAACGGACAAAGGGATGTTTGTATTCAAGATGTAGGGTATGCTCACCAATGCGAACACATGCGACGCCAACAGTAGGCTCTCGGTTCGTACAACATGCGATGAGCTGTAGATAAACGATATTAGAGTATAGCATTCCTAAACGTCATGGATTAACCTGACTGCAAAACTCGTTCGACACTAAAAATCTCGGTTGCGAGATGCTACAGCAAAGAACACTCACGATCTGGAATGGAGTTATAGAGAGAGTTGAGCTTGATTCGTTCTCAGAATTTAGTTCAAGCTGCACGTGTACATTTGGGTACTAGCGGGAAGTAACATAAGGTGACGTGACACTTGTTCAAACTTGTTCAATACTACTATTCAACACCAAGACTGTAAATCATTGCGACCCCAAATGTGACCAAATTGCTAAACCAAGACCCTTCCCTTATCCACCTGAAACGATATGTTAGGTATTGCCAAGAATATGATGGAAGATTAACAGCGATTGAAATAAGAAACAATACTGAATACTGTGATATTGATATAGATTTGACGCATCCTGTCTACCAGTGTAACAGCTTGACGACAATTGACCAGCTGAATAAATAACCTCCGAATAAATCCCTGCCAATACTCGTATGGCGTAGGTACAGTGACCACCAAGCCCACTAACTGTTGCCAACTGTTGCTCATTAAAGTCACTAGCCTCGCAAGGATCCATTACGAAGTGGCTGTTAATATTGGAAATAAAGTTGATAAACAAACAAATAAATTAAAAACAAATCTTCCTTCACAAAAAACAGACTGCATTCCACCGAAAGTTCCGCGTTTAGCTCCATCCCCTGCCAAGCAATGCTCAGACCACAGCTCATCTCACGCTCTCATTTGACAATCGCACCAATGACCTTGTCTAAGATGAAACCTGACCCTGGCTTCCAGGTAGCGCAGTTTCAACGCCCAGAAATACGACCCAGACTGGCCGAGAATCGTGAACCAAGCACCTTGGTGGTAAATAGTTCGGGATCCGGCTGGCTTAGCGCGCGCATGTCCTGTCTTTATTGACCGTTCATCTCTCCCTGACAGCCACATAATGAACAAATTAAATCATCACGAGAACTCTCTAGCTCTGGATTTAAATTGATACCATGATCGTATTCCTGTCACCACAGCTTCTGCGTCTTCCACTTCCACTTCCACACCAAGACTAGTCAGGGGTAATCATGACCCCAGGAAATTGGAGGAGGCCTCGGAACGTTGCGTGCTTTTTCCCACTTGCTTGTTTTCCAGCCAAGCTTATTCCAGCTTACCTATCCCTGTCCTGAACGGCCTGCTGGATGAATAAAACCACAGCTGATCCCCCAGACTTTTGTCTGGAGGATCGTCAGACACAATACAACGTCTCCAGTCACTCCTTCACCTTTACGGTTCAAACATTTGGCTTAGTCCGTCCAGTCCTTTATTTCAGTTCATCAATCCTTTGCAGTCCCGGCGACCTTAAACAACAAACACAAAAAACAAGATGCATTTCACTACTCTCGCGCTTTCTATGCTGGCTACCAACGCCATGGCCCTTCAGCAACGTTGGGTCCCTCACCAAGTCATCCACACCAAGTACGAAGTCGTCACCGTGACCGCTCCCGTCACCATCGTCACCGAGGTTGTCCACATCGACCCCAACGCTCCCGCTCCCGTTCCCGCCCCCGTCGAGGAGGTTCAAGTCCAGGAGGTCAAGGTTGTCAAGGAGGTCAAGGAGGTCAAGGCCGAGCCTGCCGTCGAGGTCAAGGAGGTTTACGTCCAGCCCACCACTCTCATCAAGGTCGCTGCCCCTAAGCCCACCGTCGCTGCCGCCTCCACCAACTCCGGCCTCACCTCTGACCAGCAGGCTGCTCTCGATGCTCACAACTCCGCCCGAAGCGAGGTCGGCAACGCTCCTCTGACCTGGGACGATGCTCTCGCCGCTGATGCTCAGACCTGGGCCGACCACCTTGTCGCCGTCGGCAGCCTCACCCACGCTAGCGTTCAGGGCCAGGGCGAGAACCTCTACATGCAGTCCGGCACGGACAACCCCTGCGCCAACGCTGTCAAGGCCTTTGTCAACGAGAAGAAGGATTACAGCGGCCAGAAGATTGGTGAGGGTAACTTTGGCTCCTACGGTCACTACAGTAAGTATATTGTCCTGATGGTTGACGTGACTAACCTTCTGTAGCCCAAGTCGTCTGGAAGTCCACCACCAAGGTCGGCATGGCTTTTGCTTCCGGTAACGGCCAGACCTTTGTCGTTGCCCGATATGCCGATCCCGGTAACTTGTAAGTATCTGTCCTGCACGTTATGTCTCCTACTGACCGTATCAGCATGGGTTCCACTCCCTACTAAACCTACCTCTGCACGTCGGGTAGCTGGCACTAGACTTCTGATCGTATCAAGCATGCGCCGATTGGCATTCAATTCTTGTATAAATATGTTGAGTTAGGCGCAATATGACGAGGCACGATGTGTCTATGACAAGATGTTGTGAATACGCGATGAGATGTTTGTGAAATCAACCATTATGCTATTATGCTCATTAATCCTCCAACATGGCTCATTAATCCTTCAACATGACACTCATAGCTTAGATTCCCTCACACTCTTTGAGTTGAGCAACGGCTCAGGTGTGACCGTAGCACGAATCCGTTTTCCAAAATACTCAATCTCAACAGAATCTCCGTCGCGCACGCTCCTTGGCAGATACGCATAGGCAATAGGTTTACCGATTGAGTATCCAAACGCCGCGCTTGTCACGTAGCCGGATGTTTGACCGTCGATGTAAACCGGCTCCTTACCAAGCACAACAGAACGTCCATCATCAATGGTCAACGCCCGAAGACGTTTCTTTGTCTCCTTGGATCGTTCTTTGATTGCCGAGTACCCAACGTAACCGGTCTTGCGTGGGTCAATGGCTGACTCTAGGCCAGCCTCATAGGGGTCATATTCAGTGTTTAGCTCAGCACCCCATGACCTGAAACCAGCCTCTAGACGCAGTGCACTAAAAGCACTTCGACCAGCAGCAACCACCCCATGGGCTTGTCCACCATTGTAGAGAGCGTCCCAGAGACGTAGACCGTTATCAGCAGAGGTGAAAATCTCCCACCCTGGCTCGCCGATGTATGATAATCGCGACACCGTGACGGGAATGCCGGCAATATGAGCCTTCTTGACTCGGAAGTGCGGAAGGCCGTTGTTGGAGAAGTCATCTTTGCTAACGGCAGAAATCACATCGTGAGCCCGAGGACCCCACAGACCGATGGAACAGATGCCGCCTGTAATGTCGCGGACATGTGTATACTGTCCAGTCTTCTTGGTATGTTTGCGTGCTTCTTGTGTGAGGTACTTGAAGTCGAAAGGTCCGTTGACGCTGAGCTGGAACACATCTTCGGAAAGTCTGGCGACAAAAATGTCGCTGATGATTCCACCATTACTGTCTAGGAGTAGCGTGAACGTGATGGTCCCTGGTTGTTTGGCAACATTGCTTGTCGTTAGGTATTGCAACAAATCTACTGCTCCGGGACCAGACACCTCAAGTCGCCGTAGAGGAGTCAGGTCGTACATGGCAGCAGCAGTTCGAGTCTTCCAAGCCTCTGCCGCAGCGATGCCCGAGTAATATCTTGATGACCAAGCATCTCGCTCAACCGGCTTCCAACGATCAGGGAGGTCCTTGAGAAGTTTGGCATTAGACTCATACCAGTGTGGTCGCTCCCAACCACCAGCCTCGAGAAAATAGGCATCAAGTTCGCGCTGTCGGATATAAAAAGGACTGACACGGATATTTCGTGGCGATTCTCTAGGCTGAAGGGGATGAAGAATATCGTAGACTTCCACGAAATTCTGCGAAGATGTTTCTTGGATGTAATCAGGTGTGAGTTGGATGTCTTCAAAGCGTGAGATGTCACACTCGGAAATGTCAATCTGAGATCTACCTGTGGTCAAGAGTTCTGCGACTGCACGAGCGACACCAGCAGAGTGTGTCACCCAAACAGCCTCCGCCACGATAAATCCATCGAGATTCGGTGCTCGGCCCACCAGAGGTCCTCCATCAGGGGTGAATGACAGGATGCCGTTGAATCCTTCGGCAATGTGGGCGTCTTTCAAGGCAGGGAGCAATTTCTGGGACAACTTCCACGCTGGCTCAAAGTCTTTAGGGGTGAAGTCCATACGGGAGGGCATGTTTTGCTCAGTGACATTCTTAGGGGTTGGGCCCAGTGAAGCGGCGACAACAGGCATGGGACGGTGGCCGTAATAACCAATACCGTATCGGTCACCATGTTCCCGGTAGTATAGATCTTGATCCTGGTATCGTAGGATAGGAAGACTCGCACCATTCGGAAGTGCATTCTTGCCGATTTGAGCCGGCACTGCTGAGGTCTTGACATATTGATGAGCCATCGGTACCAGAGGAACTGGCAGCCCAATCATGGCTCCCACTTCAACACCCCAGAAACCAGCGCACGAAATGACGATGTCGGCGGGAATGGATCCCTTCTTTGTCGTCACGCCAGTTACATGCCCATCCTTCTGCTCGATACCGATGACCTCGGTCAATCCACGATACTTGACACCAGCATCACTCGTCCGCTTCATCAGCAGCTGAGTAGCGTAAGCAGCCAATGCAAGACCGTCCTTTGGAATGTGTAGACCTCCAAGTACAGTATTCTTGTCCAGCAAGGGATACACTCTGCAGCACTCTTCTGGTGTGACGAGACGCGACTCGATGCCCCATGACGCAGCATATCCGTTCTTGCGTTTGAGTTCCTCGAGTCTTTCAGGAGTAGTCGCCACTTCAAGACCGCCGACTTGGTTGAAACACTCTAGCGAGAGGAGCTTTTCCACCGTGTATTTGGCAAACAGTGTCATTGTCTTGGAGGCGTTTGTCTGAAACACAAGGCCAGGGGCATGGGATGTTGAGCCACCTGGAATATCCAGAGGGCCCTGTTCGACGACAGTGATGTTGTTCCATCCTCGTGTAACCAATTCATCAGCGACATTGACACCAACGATGCCTGCGCCGATGATGACGACACGTGATGAGGTCGACATGATGTGATTAGGTGAATGAACCCGGTTTATGTTACAAGACAGAATGATTGAATATCCTGACAACAGATCATACAAATACCTTGAAGTTATCTACACTACATCGTGATACTATGATAGGTGAGGCGTCATGAGCCGGTGTCAGCGGTCACATGATCGGTTTCAAGTCGTGAAGACCGATGGGTGTGTGATAAGATGTTCAGTATGATGAAACAAGATACGGCCCGGAAATAGAAGCGCACAAAGATTAGGGTGTGAAGATAGAAGGCCTTCCCCAGGTTTTATTGACCATGGACGGGCTAAGAGCAATCTCGACCTGATGCAGAGGGCCGCCTGACGTGGACAGTGGTTTATCTTAACGCGGGGTAGGAGTTCTCAATCTGGTAAACGATAGCGATATCTAAATCTAACAATAGATTTGAGTTGGTGAACCGAGATCGGAGCGTACGCTTTGTCCACGTGTTTATGCTTGCTGGTCATGGTCATGGATGAGACGAATTGTGATAGACTGTAACAATATTACTTCATTAATCCATCCAACATTGCAGAGAATGCAACTGCTTATCATCAGAATGTCACTACAACCAGGTGCGGGGCACACCGAGGGAAAGACGAAACCGTCTGTGGGGGGGCAACTCTTGCATTAGCGTAAGGTGCTAGCTTGAGGATGAACAGTCTTGATAACAGTGATAGCATCAAGTCAGACGGGGCCGAAGACGGCGATAGAGAACTGCCGGAGACGATATGGATCCTTCATGATTAACAACGCACGGGCAGTTCGTAGTCTCCATGCACTCTTATCAATGATGCGGATCTACAGCCAAGACAGCATGTATCGAGATTCAGGACATTTTGCTACGAAGCCCGTTTACATTCCCATCAATATTCCCAGAAACCTTGTGGCCTCGACAAAAATGAGAAATGATCTTCGCCCATTCCGTCAAGACGCATCTGCATCTGTTGCTAATCCTTGATCCCTGTCTACCCCAATTCTCAGATAAGGCCAAGCATTTGAGGCCAGGCTCCATCTTGGGCTCCGCATGATGATTTTCGCCTGGTATCTCAGCAGCTGACTCGACGCGTGAGGATTGTGTCAAGGCGTCAAAGATTTACCGTAACCTGTCACTTACTGTCGTGGTGAACTAGTCTTGACCGCTTTGGCAATGCGCAATCACCGGACTAATGACCATTAAGCTATCTAATACACGCTGTTCTAACAATTTTAACCCATGACCCAATCGCTATAACTGATTAAACATGACCCCTCCAAAATTATCGGCCTCCCACCACGCAGGTCCCCTGTCATTCATCCCGTGTTGCGAGTCATTGAAAGCCATGTCCCCGATGTTGAGGAACTGCGACGAATCCGCATACAGCCACGGCGTGGTGTTGAACGTTAGGCTATCCGTCTGCTCCACAGACATTTCTTCAGGGACGGCATTACGTGATGAGTCTGGGGTAGGTGCCATAGGAGGTTTGAATGACAGCGTGGGAGCTTCTTGTCCGCCATCGGCTGTGTTTATGCTGATCTCTGGGGATGTGGCGACAATGATCTCAAGCATGGAGCTTTCGCTCGGCTCCTCCCGGGTGATGGACGGGTTGAGTGATGCGTCCAGCAGCCCAGACGTGGGAGCCTCGAGAGATTCCTGGGCAAAGTCGAACTGTAGAATATCCCACATCAAGGGCACACTGAGATAAATCTTGGAGGGCATCCAGTCCTCGACATCCATACTTTCGGATCCGGCGGCGATTTGTGTCATGCGGTCTAGACTTCGGTCCTGGGGGTGTCAGTGAATTCTTGACCAATGACGCGGAGGACTTACTAATGCTTCGCAGGCCGGTGAAGACGGGAGGAAACCCTTGAGGAATCTCCTGCATTTGGCAAAATCCGTGTTGGACTTGTGTTTCAGACGAGGGGCAGCAGCGCAACAGTAGTAGAGGTGAACAGTGGCCGCGATAGCTGCTGCGTGGCCGATGAATGGGTCAACCAGCGGCACCTGCTTGTCCACCACCATATCAATCATCCGCACAATCCAGGTTGAGTGGAGGAGTGCAAGCTCAGAAGACCTCCTCCAGAATGTGTTGGGAATGGCCAGGTTGGGGTTGTACTGCGCGCCGACGATGTAGAGGAATGGATGGTTGAGAACAGTGTGGATGGCGTGGTACGTAAACTGCTCCCTTAGCCACGGCGCCCAGTAATCGCGGTTCATCCGTAGCTCCTCCACCTTTCTCTCGTAAAACTTGACAGAGTCGTACCGGTGACACATGGGGATTCTGTTTTCCGTCTCCATAAAGTCGGAGAGGACTTTGGCGTACATGGAATCATGTCGCCATGGTTCTTTGAGAATGTTGTTTGCGCAGTCCGACACGTATTTCCTCACTTGACTCCATACCCACCCAAGATGAACGCTTGTATTCCAGATTCCTGGTTCGCTGCGAGGTGTACATCCCAGATCGTCTCGAGGCAGAGGGGGGGCTTTGATGTCGACGTCCATGCTGCCTGCGCGACATGCGATCGACCGAGAGGGACGCCAGATGTCGGTTGGCACGCTTAGCAGACCGATCTGACGACCGTAGGATTGTTCAAGAAGTTGGACACTCCAGAAAACTCGTTTTTTGCGTTCTGTATTGGGGTCGTCGATGGAGTAGGAGGATTCAAGGTCCAGCATAGCAGATCGGCAGAGTTGTGAGGCGAGACCAAGATGGAACTGGCCGAGGTGAACATTTCCATCTAAAATGTTAGATTGGTAGATTGTGTGGAAGAGGGACATACCTATGAACGCAGAAAAAGACAACAAACACAAACTCTCAATTGTTGTGATGTCAACCGTTCCGTTTGCGATACGCAGCATCACCATGCTCTTTGCGCTATTCCCATACAGCGGGCTCTGGTCGCGATTGTCGGAGAAACGAGCAGTCAAAGCCAGAATGCTGCACACGAGCTCTTCCGGAAGTGAGCTGTGGTCGCTGACATCTTCACGCTCAAAACACCATATAGGCTGTCGGTGGCAATACTTGAAATAGAGAGAAATACCAATGGCGATATCGGAAGTGCCCGGTCGGATGTTGGATTTGGCAGAGTCGAGGGAGAGGGTTGATTGATGGCTTTGGGAATAAATGTGGTCGCCCGCGGGAGGAGTAACAGAGTATGACTTTTCGGACGTGTCGGTCACCTCGTCGATTTGTTGATTCGGAAGAGCGTGGTTTGACCTACTACATAATTAGACCAAGCAACAACAGAGGCGGGAAAACTAACAATGTCCCGCTGAGAATGAGGTCCAGCTTTTCTTCAAGTGTCGCCAGCCTTTCCTCCTATTGATTGTCAAGACGGATGCATATACAGGGCACGTCGAAAAATGTACCGATCGGCCGCTTTGTGACGGCCTCATAGCAGGTGGGTAAGAGCATGGTTGGCTGAGGCGAACACAGCTAGAGCATGCTGGTTTCTCGCCGGGACATCGGGTTTTTTTTCGCCTATGGAGTCAGTAATTTCTGACGAGCAGAGGATGAACGGACGACAAACCTGCACGTTAGACAGGCAAGATGGGATCTTCTTCTTCCTCTAGCACCGGTGTTATTATCCTCAAGAGGAGCCATAACTGGATTGAACACCAGGACAAGAATAACATCAAGAGTCGAGATTCTTGATCAAAAGAGGGCCGACATCCACTAAATACTTTGACCCCGCACCAGACAACAAGCCTTACCCTCGTGCCTTTATCGAAGGGTGTGGGAAACCTAAGCTTTATTGAGTAAAGAGCCGTGACGATTGGATTTGATTCCCCAAGGAATGAATGTGCTGTGATTGGCTGGTGGCTGAATGCATATCGGAACAGAGGGTGTGCAAGTAAGACTATCTACCAGCTTATCAGACAGGGATTTATTCACGTTGGATATTGAACGGAGATACTAATTAATGCTTCTAGATTACTTCCCGCCCCCATTACAACTTGGCAGTCACATCCAATAGATCCTTCATCTCGGCTCTGGGATACTCTGGGTTAAGTGCCGAATCAGGACGCTCCCTATCCCAAGCCCACTTGTCCGTCAACTCTTTCGACAGTGACCCCTCGAGCATCTGCACTATATACTTGCCGAGGACGGGGAAGAACTTGAATCCGTGGAAAGAGCCACATGTCGCGACGTATAGACCCTTGGCTCCTGAGTGGGGGGAGATGATGAAATCGGAGCTGGAGGTGAATGCATCCCTGATCTGTTAGCCGGGTTTCTAGAAGGCCATGGGTGACTTACCAGCAGATGCGGTGCTTCTCCATCTTCCAGGTAGCAGCCTTGCTGCCGTAGAATGACTTGTTGGCCTGTCGAATGTCATCCTTTAGCCGGTTCGAGACCTTCCACTGAGCGTAATCTGGATCTGCCGGTGGGGCCGACACAAAACGACCAGGGAGAATCTCTCTGGTGTTGCTGAAGATGGTCGGCCCCCACCACTTGAGCTCCCTGTCCTTTGTGGGCGGGAGACTGCCGAGGAACGGGCCTGTCCATGTTAGCCAAGGGTCCGATGAGAGATGCCTGAAACTTGCCTGTCTCTGCTGTGAAACCCTGGAATCCTACCGGCATGTCGGCAAATCGTTTATATGACTCGTCATCAAGAGTGGTCATGCCGGTTGTGATACCTCCCGCCAGGATTCTATCTCCAGACCGGAGGTTGCTGCGACCAGTGACGGCAGCGCTAAATTCAAGCAGCTTCGGCGTGTAAGCGCCGCTCGAGAGAATGACCTTGGAAGCGCTCAGAACATCTCCCTTTGCCGTCTTGACTCCCGTGCACTGGCCAGAGCCGTCGATCTGTAGCGAGACAACATCAGCAGCCACGTATTTGACGCCCAGCTCGATGGCTTTGCGTGTGACCGCGATCAAACAATCTCCAGCCGCAGCCCATCCGCTTGTCTTGTTGATGAGAACTTCCTTGACACCTGAATAATCGGCATCTTCAAAAAGGCCATTATACAGCTTTTTTGCTTCATCCACAGAAACAGCCTTGATGTCTGCTTTTCGACCCAGTTTCTTGTAGTTGTTGATGACTTCCTGGGCATAATCGCTGCGGCACATCCAAAACACGCCAGTCTCAAAAAAGTAGGGCTTGAAGAGCGGGTCATTATTAAAGACGTCCTGGGCTTCAAGAGCTAGCCCGCAGTAGACCACGTCGTCGTAGTCTGCGCGAACCACCTTGTTCCAGTCCCATGATGCAGCCACACGAGACTCTGCATCAAAGGCATCTCTGTCGACGAGAGTTATGGAGGCGTTGGGATACTTTTGAATGAGATGGTATGCCGTAGAAACACCAAAGACGCCAGCACCGACGATCAAGTATGAGTCGTTTGACATGACTTGAGAATATTCTATGCTTCCAAAAGACTGCAAAGCAAAAAAGTGCTGATCAAATCGTTATCATACAATCAATCCAATGTGTAGGAAGCCAACATGGGCCAAACTAACCTGTTGATTGGCTTTTACCACCTTATTAAAGCAACGAGCTATCGGAGTCGGCAATTGAATCCGTTCACAATGGTTGATCCAGACTTATCAATGCGATATCGCTTTCACGCTGCATTGATGCGCGATGGTGTTGGCTATATAAGTCTAGACCGATCACGTGAACGCTCTCGGATGGATCCCGCCGACGGCTTTGGACCCGGTTGATAAGGAGGGGAATTGAGTGAATGAGTCCACCAAAACCCCACGTATAGAGACGATTCTGGCAGCTCAAGTGAGAGCGCGGTCTTGTCCGAGTCTTGAATCTGTTGATAACAAGTATGTCTCTGACAAATTTGAGAGACCCATGTAGAATCGATTGTGATCCATGATTATTAGAATCTCTGGTGATGGTTAGAATCTCTGATGATGGTGTTGTGGAAATGTTCTGCACTGGCTGATCATGATTAAGTTCAAATACTACAATGCCACGTACTCATTGACCATAATTAGGCTATCGAGATTACCCTGTTCCATCGGCACCTCTTCGTACCGATAGCTACGGCATAACGCCAACCGACGTGCTCAACATTGTCCACGGTCCTCCATCCGAGACTCAGATACGCAAACCCCATAGACAATGCGGGGTAACTTTAACGAATGTGGATCATGGGGAAGGTCAAAGCTGAAGCCATCAAATGACGGTTTTAGTGATTTTAGTGTAGGACACGGATGGGGAATGAAGCAGCGGGAGACTACGACAACCCTGTAGTGTTTTGATAACCGTTTGCTGATGGTGTACACCCTAATACCAACCACGGCCTTTACTTCCGCTGTCCGTATGTCTTTTGCCGATTTCAACGGCACGGAGATATAATCAGCCCAGATCTTGGCTTGGATATGCCTCTAGAACATTATGACTCTAGAACGTTATGTCTCTAGAACATCCATGTCAAAAAGAATCATCTAAGAATATCCATGGAAGAAAGAATAGTGATCAAGGCGTGTAGATAAATTCGTGAAAGTGATTATAATTGATAGATCCCGGTCAATGATGTTCCATCTGGTGTGGTCATGGATACTAGCTTTCGGTAGCACAGGAACAATGCAGGTCTCATCTAACCGTTTCAGGAGCTTTTCGCCGAGGTGATACTCGCGTTGTACCCTACGACTGCATGCTTTCAAGTCCTCTACTGTTTTTCTGATAATGCTGTGTAAGAAATAGTCATAAAAATGCGGACAATAATGTCCATACAATTCAAACGATACAGGTATGCGACAACTGCTGACCTTCGACAGTGACGACCGTTATCTAGGTAGAAACAACACCGTTATCAAATTCTGATTCTCTAATACTCATAAACCTCTAGTGATAAGAAAAAGCGGTCTGTTGATGGCATTGTGATCAAAACTGCCGAAATCATGACAAACCTCCTACGTGATCTAGACCAGCCTTGAATAACAATACTACCCAGCCGTCTCAGCTAGCAATCAATGGCAGTATCGCCTCAGACTTACATTGAGGGTGTGCATTCCGGGTTATCAAGTCCGTATCTTACAACGACACATATCTTCCCGGTCTCCCATCCTAGGTGGCCGATCATGTGACCGGATCTTCAACACCACACCCCCCTTGGTGATCGGGCTTCAGGCCAGCTGATTGCCTTTAGCCACAAGATTGTCAACATCATTTCGGTGTAAGGCAATGATTCCGATAAATCGTGTTCCAGACATACGTAGTCATGAAGTAAAGGGGAGATTAGGGGGGCGAGAGTTTGTGATGATGTATTATAAAGGATGGCCTCTTCCTAGATGGCAAACAGTTGAACAATACTATCAAGATAAAACATCTTATCATATCAAACACATCAACTATCAAACACTAATACCAAACATCATCTTATCTTATCTTACCATGTCCTTTTTGAAAAACTACCTTGGCTTGGGAACTCCTCCCGCTCCCAAAAAGAGCCCCATCAGAGCCCTCCCAGCATCTTGGTACACTTCCCAGGAAATGTACGACCTTGAACGCCGAGCCATCTTTTCCAAGAAGTGGCTCATCACAACACACAGCCTCCGACTTGTCGAGACCGGTGACTGGCTACGTGCCCAGGTCTCTGGTTTCGAATTCTTCCTTGTCAAGAACGAGCAGGGAAAGATCAACGGCTTCCACAATGTCTGCAGACACCGTGCTTATCCCATTGTGACAGAGGAACAGGGACACAGCGATGGTGTCTTGTCCTCCAAGGAGCACGGTTGGTCTTATGACCTTGATGGAAACCTCGTCAGTGCTCCTGGCTACCAGGATGCCAGCGACTTTGACAAGGCTCAGAATGGCCTCTTGTCTATCCACGTTCACGTCGACGACAAGGGATTTATCTGGGTCAACCTCGACGGAAAGGACAAGCCCGAGATTGCCTGGGATGAGGATTTCGAGGGTGTGGACACGCAAGAGCGCTTTTCTAAGTACAATTTTGAGAACTACCAGTTCGATCACACCTGGGAAATGGAGGGCGACTACAATTGGAAGATTCTGGCCGACAACTACAACGAGTGCTATCACTGCAAGAGTGCTCATCCCGACATCCCAAAGATTGCCGACCTCAACTCGTACTACGTCAAGACCAAGGCAGAGCACATCCAGCACTATGGAAACCCCACGCCAGAACAGATTGCCAACGGGTTCCTTGTTGCCAGCACCTACTACTTCCCCAATGCTTCAATGAACATCTCGTAAGTAAATCGCCCACCCTGTTCTGAATAATGCTAATTTCTCAGTCCTCACTTCTTCTTCATGCAACGATTCGTCCCCAAAGGCCCTACCCGTTCCATCATGAGATACGAAGTCTTCCGCAACAAATACTCCAGCGACGCCGACTTTGAGGTCATCAACGCCATGTACAAGCGCATCATGTCCGAGGACAAGTACCTCTGCGCAAACACCCAAAAGAACCTCAACGCTGGCGTTTTCGTCAACGGAGAGATGCACCCCTTCATGGAACAGGGTCCTCTATTCTTCCAGAGCCGTGTTCGTGATCTTATGCAGAAGCACCACAAGTTGGAGGCGGAAGCACGCCGAGAAATCTGGCCGGCGAGAAAGACGATCAAGAGTAAGAATGTGGTGGTTGAAAAGAGGGATGTAGCGATGGATCAGAATACGCTTGCGGCGCCGATTGCAGTCTGAGGAAAAGTAGCATATTTGTTTTAGCGAGTTATGGTCTTCTAATATAGTCTAATGAGAACGACTAATCATCTTCTATCTCAATTTTTTGGAATAAGTAACTGGGTATTAATTCGACAAAGAAAAATATGCTCATTTAGAGACATAATGAGCAACATATCCAACCTCCATCATGCTACCACTTCCGCCTAGAGTCTTGGAGTTTGGAGCGCCGGGCTGTCAATGTTAGTGATGATTTTTGTGAGAGAATAGAAACATACCCAATAACCGCCAACAGCAACGTTGAGAATAACAAACATTGGACTCTGGCAAATGCTCTTCCACACTTTCTGATTGTTGACCTGCTGCCCAGTGACGCGATGGAATTGTCTTCCGTCCCGGAACCAGGTGATGGACTGGGACCTCCAGTTGCTGCTCCTGCGGTCAAAGTTGATGCGCCACACGTGGAACTTGCTGTCGCCGTGGCTGACCTGCCCAGTAATTCCGTTGGGCTCGTTGCAGATACCTCCAGGGGCCTTGTCGCAGTGGAGAGCTCCATAAACTGTGGTCTGTCCGTTGACGTTTTCTAGAATGTCGACTTCACCGCAGGCGGGCCACAACGTCCCCTTTCGGCATGACTGTCCAAGAACCCAGAAAGCAGGCCAGATTCCCTGCTTATTCCTGGCATTGTTACCACCTAGACGGATAGCAGCTTCGATTCGAGTAATTCTTCCTGCTGTTGGGATGAAGGTGTACTTGGATTCGATGCGACTCGACGTCCAGCCCTTGGGAGCAGATCTGTCTTTGCGTGGGATCAACTGCAGTGTCCCACTACCGCTCAGTCGCAGGTTATTCTTGCTCCCCGAGTATCTCTGGACCTCATTGTTGAAGTTGTTGTCTTTGGCAATGAGGTTCCACGTGTTGGAACTGGGAGATCCGTTGGCTTTACCATAAAAGTTGTTGGACCATTTGCGCGTGTAGCCGCTGTACGAGGGAGGGTTCCACGCAACAGCAAGGGCAATGAGCGACACGAAGACGGCGAGGATCTGGTTGCGATACATGATGGGATGAACGAGCAGGGACCAAAAATCCAACCATGCCTGCGCGGTCTGTCTCTTTATCAAGTGTTTTCAGTAGACATGTCTTGCGTCCCTGAGACTAGACCACATGGTTGAGTCAATCAATCCCTTTTCAACAGCCACATTCCCAACATGGTCTACCCGAGTATCCAATATTGCCTCTGGCGCCCAACCGGCCGTTCTGGGCTTCAGTGATATGGAAAAATCGAAAACACAATCATTAATAACCCGTTGATCGACCATGAGCCAAGCAAATGGCTCAGTCTGGATTAAGTTAAACTACAGCGCCAGAACACATGTTTGGAGGCGAATCGGACAAACTAGGCCAGTTTCAGCTATTCTTTTGGAAGAAGGCTTACCGAAAGCAGAGGTTTGTTGGAAACTAGCGAAAACTAGGGAGAGTGGCTGCGGCCGAGATGCGAATGAAGGGAATGGAACAAGAGGATGCACTTAACAAGACAAGAGGCTGATTTGCCCCTGTGGAAATGAAAAGTTTGATTGCTGAATACCGTTCAAGATTTGATCGGGTTGAACGTCGTTAAATTGCATGTTTGAGGATTGCAACTAGTAAATATCCCGAATGGTAATCTAATGTCTTTCAAACAACCTGCCCTCGCTTCGCTTACTCACAAACGGCTGTTTGTAAACAAAGCTTGTTTCATAGCGCCGATTCGTAGTGGGTTTTGGCATTCCAGGTGAAATGCCTCACTCTTAGGTTAGAATACGCTAAGATGTCTTGTGTTTGTAGTGGAGATTTTAGCAGGTAAATATTTATCTTGTGTTGCTTTAGCCAGCGGTCATGAACTAGAGGTAGCTAGGAACTACTTTGCATGATTGTTAAGCAAGAATTGGATGTTGAATATAATTTGAAATCACTGAGAACTTGCCAAACTCAGAAATGATTCATTATCTATAGCTGGCATATTTGATCGCCTTAGTGCTTATCAAAGCGAGTCTCCAAGTCATGGTGAAGCAATGCGAACATATAAGTTCAGGACCGACAGGCCAAAGAAATAAGTGTATCAACACAAGCATGGTAGCGTAGAGATGCCTATGAATTCCAATTGTACTTTTACAACTTCCTTTCAGTGTAAAGCGTCAACTTGAAGCTTAGACACTGTTTGAAATACCTGGTAGATGTCAGGGTTGATATATTTTGGCTTAGCGGTGTTGAAATAAGGACGTAAGCTTATTTTCGAAGGCTTATCAAAGATTTTAATATTGTATCTAGCGAATCCTTTTGTTGTAAAGCCTTTATAAAGCTTTACCAATATCGTTCGGCTAAATTCTCATCATACATATCAGGCATGTGTGCACTGCGTAAGCTTCTGATATATGGGATGAAAGCCTTGTGTGATTATTCTTTCGCAGGAATCTAAGCCAAGATCCTTGAAGAAATGGGGCGTTATCGATGAGGCCGTACAAAGGCCTCATATTTATTAGCTCATATGCTTGACAAAGACTTTAGTATGAGCACTTCACTCATTAGCATGACATGATTGTAGATGGGAAACCAAGCCTACCCGTAATCTCGAAATGGGAGGTATGGAAGCAATTGACAACATAGCGATCCAACAGCACGCCATAGATTTATTCTGGGAATGCACAAGGACTTTTGATAATGGAAGCAGGATGGATTCCTACACATTGAAATTAATATCAGGCTGGCTTACTGATAATGCAGAATAGCATAGCCTCTACACCAATTAATCTTGTCAGAGACAACACATGTTGCGACTCACCATCGGGAGGATACTGGAGGATACCAAAGTGCATCAGCTCAGGATGGGGCTGATTGCGGCCAAAGTATGCATGTGTCGATCGAATGCATGAGTAATAGTTGTAATCACAACACTGCATGGATGGTCTTACATGAGTTCAGCTGATTCATGTTGCATCAGTATACGGCATGCTTACCTTATACATCTTGGCCTTTGATTTGTGTTGGTAAATATACTGAAGTGATTTATAACTAAGGATAAGCTGGCTTTGCAATACTCTGAATACTTCATAATTAAAGCTCAACGGACCTCAAAAGACGGATAGATGGGCGATCCGACACAAATGCGCATGCATACACGAGGTGGCTTGATATTCTGCCTTGTGACCATCCAAGCAAACATGCAAATCCTCCGTCACTAGAAGGATGATGAGGATGCATCCTGCTACTTCTAGGAAAACCTGAGGTCTCAAAAATAATGTGGTGACCTGAATACGAGAAAGCTTTCGGCTGGTTGACCAAGTGAAGCAAGATGGAGGGCACCCCATCACATCATCACCAGACATCAAAGCACAGTGTATCCAGCCCTCGGCGTACGATCCTTTGCAGACAACGAGGGTGTGATCAATCGGTACTACCGTCAGCCCAAACAAAATCGTGTAAATGGCGGGGTATAGGGCTGTGATGCAGACTTACTCCGCCCCCACGACTGGGCAGTCTTTAGCCTACTGTGTATGGTAGTGCTGACAGCTAAGATCTTGGAAGCTAACAATTTGGAGGGAATCTCGGCGAAGCTGAGTGGCTCCCGAGGTTGGCGGAGGCTTGGAGCTTGAGGTGGTTTCTGTATTTGGCAACATACAGCCCGGGTACATGGACTCTCAGGCTTGAAGGATGCACGTCATTTGGGTCCAAGAATAGACGTGCTGGTTGAGGTTGTCACGATGTTGGTGAGCTGCGCCTGACAGCGATGAAGTCTTTAATTGAGAAGGTCCAATTTAGAATTATTGAACTACTTAAAGAACCAGATAGCCCTCTTCATCTCAATCTTATCATTCTCATCAACACATTCATCACACAATCATCTGTCTACTTGGCATTTCTTCATCAACACTTTATTAAAGCAACTCTTCACTTCATTCATACGTCTTTGACAATTTTCACCATGCGCTACTCACTCGCTCTCATCAGCTTTGCCGTCACGGCTCTGGCCCTTCCCACTCCACAGCCCAATGATGATGGTTCATGGGCTCCCGGCAAATACGAGGGTAAGGGAACTGGCTACGATGATGGTAAATGGGCCCCTGGCAAATATGAGGGTGAAGGCACAGACTACGACGATGGAAAGTGGTACCCCGGCAAATACCCCGGCGATAAGACCAAGAGAGATGACGGCTCCTGGCATCCCGGAAAGTATGAGGGCAAGGGCACTGGCTACGATGATGGCAAGTGGAAGCCCGGCAAGTACGAGGGTGAGGGTACCGACTATGACGACGGCAAGTGGTACCCTGGAAAGTACCCTGGAGGCAAGGCCAAGCGTGCTGACGACGGCTCCTGGGCTCCAGGCAAGTACGAAGGCAAGGGCACTGGTTATGATGATGGAAAGTGGGCACCTGGAAAGTACGAGGGTGAGGGAACTGATTACGATGATGGAAAATGGTACCCCGGAAAGTACCCCGGTGACAAGACCAAGAGAGCCGATGATGGTTCTTGGCACCCGGGCAAGTACGAGGGTGAAGGTACAGACTACGATGATGGAAAGTGGGCTCCTGGAAAGTATGAGGGTGAGGGTACCGACTACGACGATGGCAAGTGGACTCCTGAGAAATACGACAAGGAATAGATGGTTGATGGATGGGGTAGGGTTATGGCATTCTGAGCGTTATTGTTTGGGTTTTTCATCAGGTCTATTAAGAACTTCTTGTCAATAGTTAAATTATTTTCATTTTACTTCAAAAGATTAATGAACTTGTCAGGTTGACGGTCTAGGTGAATGCATACTTGATTACAGGTGTGAACGTTGATAAGTCTGGGGACTTTGACGCTGATCAGGCCAGATAGAAGTCGGCAAGAGCAAGGCGCATCGCAGGGCTGCCTAATTAGCTTTCCTTGTGTTAGCATGCTGAGTAGGGCATTTAACACTGACTCTAGAGGGTAAAAGAAAGTATTTAATATTATCTCTTATACTATCAAGCCTTGGGTCTGGACCCCTAATATTCGACTCGGTTATTGGCTTCGATAATTTTGTAGATATGCTTGACGACTGGAAGCTAAAGATGAGAATGATGGAAGTAGAATTTGACTAAACTTTTGCTCAGGAACAGAAATAATGTTAATATAAGATTGAGTCCACAGCCATATTGTTCAAGCTTCATTTAGATTAGGCAGATATTGACTAGTTAAATGCTTGAGAATCTGAGGAGGTTTATTATTCTTGGCTTCTATACGAGCTAAATAAGAATGTTTCAAGGTGCCTAAACTACAGACTATAAGCGTTCTCTGTTGACTATAACGTGAAGCCCAAGTAGGTGGATGGCAACACTATACCAGTAACCAGACGAGTTTAGATCACGAATAATTTGCGGCTCCTAATATCTTTCATCTGTGTTTCAACAGACACAAATAGGTAGACGAGTTATAAAACAGGCGTTTCAAGCATTATTGCTGAGTAATCATGATTACATGACTGTAAAGTGTCGAGTAAATGCAGCTGAATATTGATTCATGCATTATACGAACAAGCAGGAGCTGATAGCGGCACATAAACTGCGCCACTAACGCCATTAGTTAGGCATCAATATAATGTTCAAAATGGCAGCCTAATTAGCAGTTTCACAGATATCACAGGACTTCATTATCTATCCCACTCATGATACTTCAAACATGTCGCCAAGCATGACGCTCTGTGATTACTGCAAGAATATTCCACCTCAAATCTTCAGCTCTCGTCGGAACGATCAGCGAGACTATGACCACCAGCTTAACCTCCAAGCTCTGCAACAGTCGGCCGAGAAAGGCTGCCAAGGATGTCGTCTCTTTCGCCATGCCATAGAAAGCAGCGAGTCAGAACATGCCGGAAAGTATGCTCTGAAGAATACATGGGACCCAGATGAGAGAGTGCGATTGAGTAGTACCAAGTTTGGCTGGCAGATTGTGAGGGTTGGTTGGAAGGAAGCTGGTCATTTCAGAACCTCTGTTGTACCTTTGGAATGGAGTATGTTGTGCCTGATGTTGTTGATTTTGACTAACGGCGACAGAGGACGAAAGGCCACCCGAGACAAACAAAGGGGAAGATGCTCTGATATATGAGGCTCGTCTCATACAACGCTGGACAAAATTATGTCAAGAAAATCACCAATGCTGCGCTCGTCAGGAAAAGTTTTTGCCTACTAGGATGATCGACGTAGGCACAAAAGCTGACCCAATACTCGCATTAGTGTTGAGTGCCAACACGCAATCCACCGATACGCGATATATCGCATTGAGCCACTGCTGGGGTTTGACCATGCCTGAAACTGGCAGAACGACTTCGAAAACGTTAGACCGTCATAGAAAATCCATTCGAGCAGAGGATCTGCCTTTCACTTTTCAAGACTTTGTGAATATCGCACGACGTCTGGAAATTCGATATGTCTGGATCGATTCCCTCTGCATCATACAAGATTCTCGAGAGGATTGGGAGAAGGAAGCTGCTCAGATGGCAGCCGTCTACTCGAACGCCACATTCACAATTGCTGCGTCGTCTTCTGCTAATGGACGGGGTGGCTGCCATGTACAAGACGATGTACGCTCGTTTGGCCCTGTGGACCTCGAGTATCCGAGTACGGACCCAGCTTTGGAAAATCCAACACAGACGCTTCGTCTTTGGAGTAGGGACCCGTTCCCTGTCGGATCGATCCTCACATCAGATCCCTTGATGAAACGAGGGTGGACTCTTCAGGAAAGAGAACTATCTCCTCGTGTTATTCACTACTCGAAAGACACCATCCGATGGGAGTGTTGTGAGCTGAGAGCAACTATCGAGTTCCCCTGGGATGATAACTATTCCTTCGATGTCGGACGATTACTTGATGGTGGATCATCTGCTCGACCTACGCTTATTGGAGGGCCGCATAACGATTCGAAACCGTTGGCTGACGTGACTAAACAGAGATTGTCGTGGATGGAGCTTGTTACCAGATACACACACCGCTCACTTACCAAGCAAACCGACATTCTACCTGCATTCTCTGGCATTGCGCAATCTGTAGCCAAAGATTCGGGAGATGAGTATTACGCTGGACTGTGGAAGTCATTCTTGGCAGATTGTTTGGTCTGGGCTAGTGATTGGCATGTCGGGCGTGGGTTCAAGATGCACTCTCGTCCTGCCAATTATCTCGCCCCGAGCTGGTCATGGGCTTCCGTTAGAGGTCCAGTTCATTACTTGTCATGGGTCAATGGGGACTGGCACAGCTTCAATGCCAGTCCAGACCCTGCCTACGCGCCTAGACTCATTGATGTTTCAGTTCAAGCCTCATCGGACCCGTACGGCGCGCTCACGGCTGGGTCGTTGACTTTGGAAGGAAAAGTTGGGATGGCGTTCTCGCGACAAGAGATGTACGCCGCGCCAACAGACGAGTTCAAGTCCTACTACACCGCAGGTCCTCAAGATCGACTATCTCTCTGGGGTCCTGGACCCACCCGACAGATGGAGAAGATTGGCGAGATTCGATATGATGTTCCACTCTGCTACGATTGTGCGCCAGTCGGGTCGATGAGAATGCTCTGGTTACTTTGTTGTATGAACAGCGAGAGATCTTCAGACGGCAAGATTAGGACGTTTGCTATTGTCTTACAGGGTGCGGGTGAGGATGTGGATGTAGCACAGCAAATGTTCTCTGGAGTCCCAAGTCAGTTTCAGCGAGTTGGTGTAGCGTGGGGAATTGATTCTTCTTTTTGGGAAAGAGGAACAACAGCGACGGTTACTATAGTTTAATGCGTTTAAGATTTCGGCAGGACGGAGGGTCACTAGACCATAACACGGTTTAGTTGAATCTATAATTAAAATATGCTCTATTATATATTAAATCCATCGCTTGCTAAATCATTCAAATCTAAGGGAGGGCAGCAGGGGCATAAGACTGGTCAGGCTTAACGACCTTGCCACCAGCGAGCTGCTTATCGGTGTAGGAAGGGTAGATGATCTGTCTCTTGGAGTTGACGACCGAAACAGTAGTGAATCCCTTGTCAGCGCCAAACTGGCCAGACCAGCCGCTAGCTGTGGATTGTTAGTATGTGTTTTTCAACCAAGGACAATAGACTTACTGATGGTGTAATCACCACACTTGGAGGGACCACCGTTGGCGCGAGATGCAGGGCTTCCCTTGACGACATACTTGCAAGCGGTGGGAGTACCGTTGCCAGAGTTGATCTTGAAGTTCCAGGTGCAGGTCTTGTCGGCCTTGTCGCAGGTGCGCTGGAGACCTTGGATAGTCCACTTGGGAGAGGCGGCCATCATGGAAACGCTGTCGGAGGAGGCGGGAGCGGCCAGAGCGCCGGAGGAGAGGGCGGCGGCGACGAAAGCGAGAGAGAACTTCATTTTGATAGTTGTGTGTGTTGTGGTTGTGGTTGTGTAAAGTAAAGGTGGAGGTGAAGGTGAAGAGGAGTTGAATTGAGTGATTGATTATTCCCAAGAAGACTACGCTGCCGCCTTATATAGTCGCGAATGCTTCAATCAGACTGTATTTTTAGACATGACCTCACTGTTGCAGTCTGAAATGGAAATCTCGTATTTGGAAAACTACTGTAATTACTACTTGCTCAATGCATAGTCAGAACAAGAGCAATCTAACCCTCATAGGAAGAATAATGAATATGAATCCACAGAATATATTGATCATCCCTGGCCTATAGGAATACGAGCTGATCGTCAGATTCCCCTCCGCCTCATTCCAATAGGACTTTTGTGTTTTTGTCAATGCTTTCCACATGACTATCAATCCCTGGTGAAGAGTCCATACATTATCCGGCCATTCATCCCCACGTGAACGGGTATCGGCATCACTCTTTCACCGCTAAGCTTTTCGGGCTGATGATCCAGGCCGGGGCTAGTGTTGGGGCGGACTAAGGGGAAGCCAAGATTTAAAAATAACTGTTCCAGAACCTGATGACTCGGGGTAGCGTCGGGCACGCCTGATTAATGCAGGGGCATTGAAAATCTGAAGGTGACTTCATGGGTGAAGTGTCGGACGTCATGTAGAAAGTAGTTGATAGACATCAACAATTGTCGACTGATGACGGTGGGTATGAACTGCTTCTTTCTTAGAAGCGTGACCACAGATAATTGAGAAACTGACGCAGCGGGTTGTCGCGCACATCCTCATGGCAGGCGGCGCTTTCTGCGTGCTGCAATAGCCCGCTCATGTAGCTGAATGGAGCTTCGCAGGTGGGACATGCATAGTCGTAGTCCAAAGAGCTGCTGGTATACTTGTGGGACTGGCGACATTCGAAGGCTGCGTTATCGACAAACTCTACGTCA
The DNA here is from genome assembly GCA_013623535.1 of Fusarium penzigii. NCBI lineage: Eukaryota > Fungi > Ascomycota > Sordariomycetes > Hypocreales > Nectriaceae > Fusarium > Fusarium penzigii. Next base: position 64,700 of record JABFFC010000040.1, read on the forward strand.
GAACCGGATTCACAGTAGCCATCTTCCAGATGAAGCAAAACGGCTGATTCGGAGGTGAATGTTCGTACGTCGCATCCTGGACATTCGATTCTCTTGGAAGCATGAGTTTTCAGGTGCTACTGACGTTAGTAACTGAAGGATAGCTAGCTGGGTGACAAACGTTTTTTAGCTTCGATCGCGAGGCACAGCGGGCGCCGCAGATTGTGCATTCGTTGTGTTTGATTTCGAGATGCTGATCGAGATCGCCCTCGGAACGGAAGTCGGGCTCATGGTGACATACGAAGCAGACATGATGACGAGGTGAATCCTCGACATGTTGCTGCTTGGCACTCTTGCATGAGAAGTGTCGATCGCAACGCCGACAGTAATACATCCTGATCAAGGCTGCTGGTGTCTTGACTAGAGTTTTGCAGGTGCATATCAGGAATTTGGATTTAGTAGCTGTTGTGAACGATCAAGACAAGTCGTGTTTCAGGAGATGAAGTTCAACAACCTACACCTGAGTTAGAGCTCATCTGAACCTTAGGGCTAGGCAACAGTGGCCTACCAGCAAAGCAGTCAACTGCACCTTCCGTTTGGCATTTGTTACATGAAGCGAGGCACGAGATTGATCTGGTGTGGCTGTCCGTGATTGTTCATCTTATCAAATTGATCAATCGAACAATAGGAATATCTCAAGTTGTACAAGACTGTTATTCAGCAATGTTACGCAGTAACGTACACTACAGTCTTTTGCTCTTTGATTTACGTCACTGAGTAAGTGCCCATCCTGATAAAATACATGAGTCTTTGTTGTCTGTCTAGAATATACTAGTTATTGCGCCTTTCATGACTCTTCCGTGTTTTTTTTTTTCCACAACTTCATCATCCCGTCCTCATCTTTCAAGATCTTTGGCAGTCTTTCTACCACTGCAGAGCTCTCAGCTGCAAGCTAAATATGAGTCTATTGATAAAAATGGATGCATTTGACAAAAACCAGTTAGGAAACATCCCGTCGAAATGCCGTGATTGGTGAATATGTTGATGGCCATTAATCGATCGATCGTGATAATGTTATTCGAGATCTGCTTCATACGATGCACAAGACCTAACAATATTGAAGACTCGAATGCAGGTAGTCGAAAAACCGGACGAGATCAGGATCATCCACGCTCATGGTGCAATGGTCGCTCTCGGCGTGCTGCAAAAAGGCACTCATGTGTGGAAACGTCATACTGCAGCAAGGGCATCTATACTTGTGTCCCCATTCGTATCCAGTATTCCAGGGTGCCGATCGATAACGCACTGTAGAGAGATGGTCGATATCTCTACAGCTGGTGCCAGAAGAGCAATTGCCGTACTCGAGGTGCAGCATCATTGCCGAGAAACTGATGAATGATCGTTCGTTACATGCTAGACAAGCGACGTTCTTTGGGGCGTGGATTTTGAGATGCTGGTTATGTTAGCGGTGTTCGTCTGCATCGCACAACTTACGTTTATAAGGTTGGATCGAGAATTGAAGTAGGCATTGCATGTAAGGCAAACATTGTGCTCGAGATCAAGGTGGCTGTTCAAGTCCGCTGAATCGTAGAAATCAAATCTAGACGAACACAAGTAACAGACATGATGGTAAGGCGAATTTCTGATGTGGTGACGGAGATCTTGAATATGGACAAAGGCCATGTCACACCGAACACAGTGAGGCATTTCGGGTTTGTCGAGTGGGTTGCTGATGAACCAGAATGTTGAGTTGGTGGAAAGTGAGGTATCACTTCATGGCAAAGGAGGATGAAACAGAACTTGAAACCCAGCTCCTTCTTGGTATTCAGAAGGCATAAGACAGCACCTTCCATAAGTGATGCACACACTCATCGGGAAGGAGCATGTGGCTCACATCCGTTAATGCTTACAATCAATACACAATTGCAAGATATGTATCGCAACTGCTTTCAAATGTATACAAGGCTTCCATTATAACCTAACTGTTTCTCATTCTCAGTCTTTTTGGTTTCCATGTGCTCGCCTTCCCTTGTGACATGCTCTCAGTGTTATTTGGACGCTTCAGTCTTTTTTGGGGCATTGTCTTCGACGGTATCCTTCTCGCTGTTTCCTTTTTTCTGCTTTTTCTTTTTCTTCATACTTTCAGTCGGACTCTTTCCCAATTTTCCAATATCCATGTGACAATCTCGATTTTTCTCAGACTCTTTAGTCGATCCTTTGCTTCCCCCTCGAACAGTGACAACGGCTGGCTCTTTTCTCGCTCCGTTTTCCATCGTTGCAGTGCTCGTTACTTGACGACTAACTGTCCCGACACCTTGAATATCCGAATCAGACTTCTTTTTCTTTTTCTTTTTCTTCTTTTTCTTTCTAGTCGCTCTCTCTCCATCAAGTCCTGCTACGCCTTCAACAGGCTTGGAAGCTGGTTGCTGGTGTCATTAGCATCAGTTCACTTTTCGAAACAATCGTGTACCTTGAATCCTGCAATCTGAATATGAAACTTTCCTGGCCTGACTTTTCGCCAAATGACAACAGCCACTTGAGTCCCAAAAACAGCTGTCCACAAACGTGTCTCGTCATGAGGCCATAGTTCGTATTTAAAGTCGCCAGCAGCCCTGAAAGTTGGGTGTACCACAACAATCTTGCTCACGGGTCGGTTTCCAAATTTCCCTTTGACAATGGGCTCCTCAAACATTTGATAAAACGCCTGTCCAGAAGGATGGAACCTTTGCGGTGGTGGTTGCGAAAGAACCGTTACTAGATCGCCTTGGGAGATGAACCACGCAAAAACGATCGATGCTCCGTGGATATAACTCACCCATTCTGCTGGTGACTTTCGCTTATTAGGACATTCTGGGTGTGAAGGGTCCAGAAGCATGCCACATGCTGTTGTCAATGTCTGCAGTTGATGATTATCAGCCCAACGTTGAGCCACAGCCCGGTGCATTCCAGACCACAAGACTTGATGATTAGGGATGCATGTTGTCACAAAGTGTCGGTAGAGAACATTGGCCTCCTTGGGGGTGATCCAGAAATTTATCAGTCCTCTCACCACTGACGGTAGCTGCTGCGCATCCAAATTAACATCCCTTACAGTATGCTGGTTGGTTTTCTTAGACTTTTTCGCCATGCGTTGAAGTCATTGTCCTGCAGCGACGGCTTGTTTGATAGATGAACATCTGTCGGCGAACTTGCTTGGCAAGAATAATTTCGAAGTGGTGAAACCATCATTTATATACCCCTCACATCCTTTACATCGAAGCTGCGTACCTCTCAGGCCTTACCCAATGACCAAGTCCTGATGACGGGCCAGCTGACGAAGCTGACAAGTACAAGTCAGTTACATTCGGTTGTGTCACATGCAAGTGCGCATTGACAACCAGCAACGATTCTCCTTTGTCGAAGGACAAACTAAGTTATAACACATCATATTTGATTACATCACACCAGACACATCTCAAGTACACTGACAATAAATAGATTCCCTCAAGGGCTCTCGCCGCACATCAACTATCAATTTGACCGAGATACATGTATTGTAAGATGCTTCATAGCTCAATGAGGGCAAATTACTATCATGGCTCACGTACTGATGCATTGTGCAATGACTGTTGCATAGCTGCCTATATCAAGGGCTCACCAATCAGAACATCACATTCACAGCAGCACGAAGGTAATACAATGAACTAGTATATGTATTGAATATGTAAAAGAAATCGAATCCTAGCTTGAAGTAACCAACATACACTTCAGTTGCGAACCAGCACCTATCTTACAGTAACATCCCACTTAGTTCTTGAAAACAGAGCGTCTCTTCTTGCTCTTGCACTTCTTGGGCCTGCTGGAAGGAGTGCTGGTAGCAGTGCTAACAGGCTCAACAGTGCTGGGAGCAGTGGTGACAGCCTCGATAGGAGCGGTGGAGTTGGAAGGGACAGACACGGAGCTTCCGCCGTTAAGGATCTTCTCAGCGGCATGCTCGGCGGCGACCATGATGATGGCCTGGGTGTTACCGGTGGGAAGATCAGGGTGGATGCTACCGTCAACAACAAAGAGGTTGTCAGTACCCCAGACCTTGGTGTTGGTGTCAACAACGCTAGAGCCGTCATTCTCAGTGCCCATCTTGGCGGATCCAACAAAGTGAGAGCCGGTAACATAGGTGGAGATGAGGTCCTCGGCGGTCTTGTTGCCGGAGATGGAAAGAGTGCTGTTGGGCTTGGAGGCGTAGTCGATGAGCTGGCCCATGAAGGTGAGGAGAGCCTCCTTGTCACCAGCAGTCTGGAGGTAGGGCTCGGAAAGGATCTTGGTGGCACCGGAGCTGGTGACGCCGAGAGATCCAGTAGAGGTCAAACCGTGAGTAAGGTAGATCTTCATCTTGATGGCGTTATCGCCGGGAGAGTTGCAGGTTCCCTGGATGAAACGCTCAACGCCATCAGAGGCAGTAACGCTGGTCCAGAAGATGAGTCGCTGACCAGACTGGGCCAGGAGACCAGATCCCTGAGCGTAGAGGTCAATGTTGGTCTGGCTGGGGTCGGTAAAGTCAGTGCTGGAGAGGGAGTTGAGGGTGGACTTGGTGGTGAAGTCGACGGTGAAGATGGGGTGATCCATGAGGTGCTTTCCGACGGGGAGGTTGATCCAGTCATCGGAAGCGGGGAGAGTGATGTGGGTGCTTCCGTTGGAAACAGTCTGGATTTGCTCGGTGGGACCAATACCACTGTTGATGAGGATGCGGGGAGTGGACAGGGCACCGGAGGCCAGGATGACACCACCACTGGATTTGACGTTGATGATCTGGCGGGTGGCGACTCCGGTCTCGACCTCGACACCGGTGACAGTGCTTCCCTCGCGGATAACTCGAAGGACCTTGGTGTTGAGCTGAAGCTTGAAGTTGGAGTAGGCCTGGGCGAGAGGGAGGTAGTCACGAACGGGACCGGCACGGAGACCATCTTTGATCTGGTGGGTGTTAGTGGAGATCACTCTTGTCAACTGTGTTACTTACCATGGCAGGAGGGTGGGTGAAGACGCCTCGCTTCTTCTCAGGCTCCTCGATAGCATCAACCTGGGAGAATCCGTTGCCGCTCCACCACTTGCTGAGGACATCCCAGGCACCCTGGTCGTAGAGCTCCTCGTTCTTGCTGGGGAGGGTGGTTCCGGAGGTTCGCTCGTAGAGCTTGTTGGCAGAGGCCTCGACATCCTCCCACTTCCAGCCGGCAGGCCACTTGTCATCAAAGTCGATGGACTGGGGCTTGACAAACATCATGGCGTTGATGGAGGTGGAACCGCCGAGAATGCAACCAGCCTGGCTGGCAGTGTCGGTGCAGTAGGCGCTGGTGTCGTCGGAGGTGGAGAGGTAGTAGCCCATACCGGGAACGTCGTACTGGGTGGTGGTGTCGTTCCAGTCCATGGTGGATCGACCACCGGAGGAGTAGAGAGAAGCCTCACCACGCTCAAGGAGAAGGACGGAAGCACCGCTCTCGGCAAGTCTCTCGGCGACGATCAATCCAGCAGCACCGGCACCGGCGACGATGTAGTCGTAGGTGACGTTGGAGATGATGGTGGTGTAGTTACCAGAAGGAGTGCTGCCTCCAGTGCCGGCGTCGGGGGTGGTGGCAGCGTCGGAGGCGAGAGCAGCCCAGGTCTCGAAGCTGTCAGACTGAGCGGAGGCGGCATCGATGGAGAAGCCACCGAAACCAGCAGAGTGGTAGTTGAGCTCAGCGGAGGGAGAGGTGGTGTCATCGAGGGCGGTCTTGCTGACGGCGAAACCGAGGATGGCAGATTCGGCGGAAGCCTCAAAGGTGGTGCCATCATCCTTGATGCAGCCCTCGCAAAGGAAGGTGAAGGTGAAGGAGTCGGCGTCAACGGAGGTACCATCCTCGATGGGCTTGAGAACAACGGAGTCGTCGTCGAGAACGTCAGGGTTGGTGTAGCCAGAAGCCTGTCGCAGAGAAGAAACAATGGAGTCACCGTTGGGCCAGGCAACTACCATCAGCTTGTTGGCCATGGTAGAGCCCATAGCAACGGAGGCGTAACCCTCGGTGATGGGAGCCGAGATGCGACCGATGAAGTCGGTGGTGGGGTTGGTAGGCAGAGCCATACCAAAGGTGAAGTTGCTTCGGGGGTCGGTCCATTGCTGGAAAGTGATGTCGGTCTTTTCGTCAGTGAAGCTGGTAGAACCAGCGGCCTGGGCGATACCAGCCAGCAGCAAAGCTGCGGAAGCGAACGATTTGAACATGTTGATTCGGGGCTTTTATAAAACGTCAAAAGATACAGTGAAATGAACGTAGGTCGTTAAAGAAAGTGCTCTCTACCGGAGAGATGAAGACCAAAGAGAAGGTGAAGCAACCAGTGCTGTAAAAAGAGAGAAAAGAGCGTACAGGCCACGAACGAGAGATACTCTGTTGAGGAGACAAGAAAGACGACGTTGAAGGGTTGGTCAGGATTTATATCGATGAGGCTCTTGGCAAAAGATTTATCCATTGCCCACTTCACGGTATCAAACTGCCGGTAAGGCCCCTCACCCTTGTCTACGTGAAACCCGGCATATGAAGCCATCACTGACCCAATCCGGACTTTGTCGTTATAATGATCCCGATTTTGACGACAGTGGGTTTAAACGGCCCACCGGTCTGTAACGGAACAAGATAACGGTACGGCGACCCTTGCAGAATCCGCTGTAATGGTTTTCTCTTGGGATGTTATTGGCGATGATGGGGAGCCCTGACCTCCGTTTCAGGTCGCATTTTGATGGCCACGAATGCGCACGTTTCGGGGTTAGCCATATCCACAGCGCCTGCCCGTAATTTGGCTGAAACTGACAGAGCCGGGCCTTTTCCTGTCATTGGGAAACCTGCATGATCTGTTTTTCTGTGATTGATGAATAGATTCGTTTGTGTTTTTGATGACCGGGGCTTACGTCAGGGTAGGAGGGTCGGTTTTCAGGGGGTTAATTTAATTTCTTCGGTTCATTATAAATGCTTTGATATTGATTTGCTAAAAGAGGAAATACCACATTCGTCTTGGTTGCAGATTTTTCATCGTTTGTTCGCCTACGGAGTATATATGCTACAGTTGAGATAGTCAGTTTCATCGACTTGCACTGCCATTCTTGTTTCCAGCAAACGCTGTCAGTGTTTGTCTGTTTCAGTGCGCAGAATGACCCAGAATGTGTCTGATACCTGAAGGCGAATATAATATGCTGCATAGTCAGACTTCAGTTGAATATGGCCCATTAAAGTCCTGAGCAGCGGATAAATGTTAGATTCTTAAGCATGTCTATTAAACCGGTATCCTACTGGATGGTATCCCACGTTGCAAGATGCTTGTCGGGCGGTGTATTAATAGTCCGCCTTGCAACCGTACGATGAGGCATTGTCTACTTAGTATACAAAGTAATAGGAATATCAATTGTCGATTTTTAAGACTATCTCTAGTGCTATATCGAGTTGTCATTGATCATCTTCCTGTCAACTCGATCGATCTACAGTAGATCCGGAACTGAGAAACAAGAAACTTCATTCACGTCCGAGGAAAATACATGAGAACCATTCTTATTCAACACTGACTATAAATTTGAAGTCGTAGTAAAGTTTTACATGGCTGTCATTTGCAGGGTAACCGCCAAGGTTTAACTACCCATGCATCCCATTGACATCTGTCACTTACCCTGGCACGATGCTGTAGATACGAAGTAATTGAGAATACCCCTAGCCTGCTTGTTGCTTTTGAGCAGCATAGATAGGCGAAAAGTGATGTATCAAGATATGATACTATTTATTCTTCGTGGAAGTTTGATTAACATGTCGTTTAAAATGCTACCAATCAATGGTCAATCAACCGGAAACAAATGCTGAACAATGCTTAGGGTAGTCATGGAGAAAATAGAGTCAACGTTACCAAATAATTTGATGATTCAAGGTAAATATATACAAAAAGTTTATTGATGACAATCATCCATACCTTCGTACCGAACTACCAGAGTTCAGATAGCAAAAACATAACTCGTCAAACATCTACGACTGGGCAATGCTCTAAAAGTTTGATTCTGCCTTTGTCTCGACCTGAGCCTCGATGGTCACACCACTGGTGATAATCGTCTTGCCAGTAGAGCTGGTCACTCTAACATCAACCTTTTGTGTTCCAAATCCACTTGGGTTCTCAAAGAAATTGTACTCCTTGCGGGTTGTTGCTTTCCAAGTACTTCCACCATCTATGCTAACCTCGAGGCTTTTGATGGGCTCGTTATGGTTCAGAACCTGCATCGAGAACCAGTATGGAGAGGTGCCCTCCTTGTTACGAAGAACAATAGGCGTTGTGATGTCGCATGTAACTCGCTTGTAGGAGGTTTTGACAATGCCATCGGTGCCTCCAACCGCCGTGAATGCGTCTGAGAAAAGATCGAGGTGGCCCTTGTCACATTCGGGACACTGGTCGACAATCTGAAAAGGTTAGTAAACACCAGCATAAAGTCAAGTCACATACCATAGCTTTGATGGTCTTGCCGGTAGGACCAGTCACCTCGATACAAGCACCACAGCTAGACGCCGTGTCCCAAGCAGATCCCGAGAAGGCCGTCCCGTAGATGCCTGAAGGGAGCTTGTAGGTGACGAACGAGCACATGCCACCGTTGAGGTTACCACCGTAAAAGGTGGATTGACCCGAAACGACTTCACTGCTGAGGTCTGTGGCAGCCACAAGAGCAGGGGCCAACAGCGCAGAAAGAGTAGTGAAGAACTTCATTTTGATAGAGTTTCGGGAAATCTTGAGTGATCCGTTGTGGTGGTTAAGGACAAAGGCTAAGCTGAAGAGGTAGGCTAGAGCGGTTTATATGGCGATCCAAGTGTTTATTAGAAACATTCATGCCTAACAGGATGTTTCATGAAGCGGAACATCTGACTAGCTGACTTGCATGACAATCCCGCTTCGTTTCGATTGGTCTTGATGTGTGTCCTCTAATTTCCCCTGCATTTTAATCTAGATGACGGACTTGCAGGGATGCCAGTGATGAAAAGGTCAACCAAGCTCATGATTATTTCTTGTTTTAGGAATATCCATTCTCTCTTTGTGCGCCCGAATCTGATCAGTCTCTTTATCAGCATTTTAGCCGTCTCACAGCCCACTACATACGAGTCAGGATGAATTGTGGTTGTATAAAAAGCAAGCAACAGCCCTGGTGTTTCAAGTGAGGGATCACCCACGGAGACTCCGGTAATCGAAAATCGTCAGATGGACAAGGGTTTTGTATCAGAATCCAAGTTTCTAGAAACTGACTCGCGGCTGATCAGCTGAGCACTAGGTCTGGCATATTCCCTGAAATGGTTGATTCTAGTAGTGTCCTATACCGTCCGAGCTCGGCCGAGTTCAAGGCTTTAACAAAGAATTAAGACTCAGCATACGAATAAACCCTAATCCTTCCCAAGGTTAGCAAGAACATCATCTTTTGCTTGACCACTTTTGGTATGTAATTCATGTTGATATTCACAAGCACGTTCCCAACCAAGATCGTTTCGACCTGAACCAAGGCCCTCACTATTTACCACTGGTCTCGGACGTAAATTTACTAGTGCACGAAATACGAGACCGTGACAGGGTAATTATGACTCAGAATTCCGCGCATAAGGTGGTATATCCTCTATATTCTAAATACTATCTCAAAGGTAATAGTCTACATTAACAACCGTGTATTCTCATTCAACACACCAAACAATGTCCCAATCTCTTTTCCAACCAACCTCAGCTCATTCACAACTTGTCCCGTCACAAGGGCATAGGCATACAGCAGGGCATAATCCTTTTCCTCTACTACTACACCCTGGTCTGCACTGCTGTAACTCTGATCAAGGGCTGCAGGATGCTCCTGGCGGAACTGGTAAATCCGCCTCAGAAGATTCTCCCTCGCTGTGACTATACCAGGAGTGGCATCTGCAAACGGGTATTCCAGCATTGTTGTACTGGCGACAACTTGGAATGCTTGACAGATGTGGTCACACAAAGCAGCGCGCTCACGAGCCGTATATTGGAGCAGCGCCTTTTCACCTTCTGTCAAATGCCCCTTCCTGTACGCCACAAGACTCATGCTGTAGAAACCGTCAAGGATACGTGTTGTGCTTCTCAATACGCGCCCGTAGACATCCATGGGAAACGGGCCGCGCAACTCAAACTCGGATGCAGCCGCCTGGCGCAGGTCCTCCAAATTGGCTGCAAATCTCTGAAGAGCCACTTGTTCTGTAGACTTGAGATAACTTTGAGAACCCTCGCTCTGGAATAAAACGGCCAACGGTCCACGTTTCCAGATCAAGCCGAGTTGCAGGTGAAGAAGTGATAGGCTTTCCTTGAACTTTCTCCGGGCGGATATCGGCCAGATGACTCGGCAGACAATCAAGCCCCAGAGAATACCGGCCGTGACAGCCGTCGTTCGGTGTTTTGCAATCTCAACAATGCCCAATCCTTTTTCTCCATCATAGAGACCACCGTCTCCCTTTGCTCTCCGCTGTAGACTATACGCATAGAGCGTCGAAACATTATAGGCCAACAACGTGATACGTCCGAGAGCCGCCTTCCCCCGAGCAACGATAACGTAGAAAATGATGAAACTGGTCGCCCCGCCAAGCACAATCAGTGCCACGGCATACCCATGACTCACTTTCCAGTTGACGATGGAGAACACGGCTCCTATCAGAGTACCAACGAACCGAGCCATGCCTGTGGTGTTGGAAGCACCGACGGTCATGGAGCAGACAATCATGAATGACAAGAGACCCCATTCGCCTCGCCATTGGCTGTATAGATCGTGGGTTTCTTTGATGAAGGCAAGCATTGCCCATAACGCAGCACCAATTCCGACCTTGAGCCCGAATTGGACTAGACAACGTTAGTAGAGTCTGCGATAGGGGGTTTGACGTACTGTCATCTCGGGCCAGTCGCCTTAAAAAGCCATATGCTGTCCGCCATATCCAAGCCAACACCTTGCTCGCATCTGGAGCCGAATACCATGGTCGAGTGTCGATTGGCTCCACATGAATTCGTGGGCTGTCTGGTGCTGGAAGTGTATGTCGTGATGACATGAGGTTATTTGCTTCGGGCGATTCAAATAGTGTGATATCTTGATGGTCTTGATTGCCTCTCCACCAAGAGAGTAACCAAGCCCAGCTTCTTCGTTTATGCGAAACCTCATACTCTAGATCATCTAAAACATCTAAATATTTGAGGACTTCTTCTCCGAACGACTGTAGCCCAAAACTAAAATGACCACATGCAGCTACTATTTCTTCTGTATTGGCTGTCGCTGCTTTTGACTTTGTCGCTACAGGTTGGGTGCGATCATAGAGAATCTGGAGAGTATCTGAACGAGCTGCATTAAAGGTGCTCAGCGAATCCATCAGGTTACGGCGCAAGTCCTCGTCGATATTTATGGTCATGTCAGGGGGGGCTGCGAATGGCGGCTCGTGAAGACATCGGTGGATGCTGTCTCTGAGGGATGACATTGGTAAGGTCATGGATTTATTGAACAATTCAAACAAGTTGGTAGATGGGCCGACTTGATCTTGGCCATCTGTTTGAACGAGAACTTCCAACTGGGTGTCGACGGCGATTCTTAATCCACCGAGAGCCTGCGATAACGTTTCCATTGATCTCGTAACTGATCTTTCGTGGTCATAGATTATCTCGTTGCCGAGGAAGTAGTGTTCGAATTTTGCTTCCCGTAGATACTTCATCATCTGGGCGTGTTTACGTGAGTACAGCGTCGTGGCTGACCTAAACTTGTCGGACTTCAATTCGGTGTCGGATCCAGAGAGAAAGGCTGCGGTTATCATGGTGACCAGATCTGCAAGACAAATAGAAGTTTCTCTCATCAACTTGCGGACTGATTCCCGAGCCGAGTGTCGCCATAGAAGAAGATTGACAGCTGCTGTGGTGGTGATGCCCATGATGAGCATCTTGAAAACCTGAAAGACTTTCTCGTTGGAAAAGACATTGGAAACGACATGGTTCTCTCTTGTAACAACTCCAATGATGGCCAGTGAAGCCAGAGTACTTCCCACATTGACCAACGGATTGGACATTTTTTGCTTTACCCAGCCCATGAATCCAAAACCACCGCCGATGAAGACGACGACGACGAGAATGTGCGAGAGTGTGACGAGGTGCATTGTTGAGCCGAAAAAGACTGACGTGACCATGGAGAGCAGGGAGATAATCTCGGCATAGGCGACAGCGAATATGGCGATGAAAATGGCTTCGATCATGGATCCTGCTGAGCGTGCTGGATGGAAATAAACGGTAATTGTCGCAACAACATGTTTTCCCTCTGGCTTTCCCAGAAAGTTCGAAAGAAACGGAACAAACGTCGCCAAGCTAGCGATGGTGTAGGCGATGGTGCATTTCAGCACACCACGCCCGTCGTCTGTAGTCAGCCATTCCTGAAACCGCAAGACAATATCTTGTAGACGGTCTCTTGTTCGCTCAACTAAACTTGCCATTGCTGGCTTGGAGAGCCTCTGAAGTTGAGTGGAGTGTCATTATTGATGAAGCTGACGCGGTTAGGCTGCGCGGAACTGTCAATTCCGGTGGTTGGCGGGAAATCAGGTGACTCGCCGAACTCCGTTACGTCAGTTGCCTGATGACAATTCCTGTCAAGAATATATTCTCTTATGATTATTCAGATGACACCTGGTTAAATACTCTGTTATTATCGTTGAAACACGTCGAGAATCTGCTACGTCATCGACGGCTTAGGCTATCAAACATCAACCTTGACTGCGATCGCGTTTCGCGAAACAAATCCAGAGATAAACAACCATGCCTTTCGTTTACCTTGCTCCTCCCGTGGATCAATGCCTACGAGAACTGCAGCACTCGCACCGCTAATCCTGCTTCCATCATCCTCAAAGAGCAATCGTTTCTCCCAACAATCCGAACTGACTCCCTTGGGGTCTGTGCATCCTTTGCGCTTTGCCTGCCACACTGCACTTGAGATGTTTGCAGATTGATCCTCGATATGTTTGGTCACATCAACAAACGGCTTGGTGATACCAGGCAAAACGTAGCTGCTCGCGTCATACTCAACCGTCTTGTACGGATCGTCAAAGTAGCTTGGGTTGTCGATGAAGATAGGAACCGGAACAGAAGTCTGAACTTTTAGGCTGGATTCCTGCCCAGAGACCTTTTCCGCTATGTGGAGAGTGCCATCTGCGCAGCTGATAATCAGGACTTCACCTGGCCTGCCATGTCCGATACCATTATTGTTGTGCATGCCAGTCAAGGCCACCTCAACCTTGATTCCTTGTGTTGAGCTTGCAGTCAGATCGTCAATTTGAACATGAATAGTATCAGTCCATTTGGCTCCCGAGTAGATGATCTCGAGCATACGCAAGTGGCCCTCCCGGTAATGGTGGTCATTTGTGACGTAGATGGATGAGGGACTCTCGGCAAAGATGTCGTTGGGTGTTCGGATCAACGGGTCAACTATGGAGCGTATGTGCTTGACCGAAGATGTTCCAAGGACATGATGGAATAATTCAATCTGTGATGCAGCCTTGACTGGTTCTTCAGACGCTTTGGCGGGGTCGCCTTCGAACGCGGCGACGAAGTCTTGGTTGGGTATATGATTGATGGCAAAGATGTACACGGCTTCACTAGGTCGCTCTGGGTCCGAAACGACATCAATGCCATGGGTGATGAATGTTCCCTCGAAATTCTCAAAAGACAGACGTTTCGATTTGAAGGTCTAACTGATTAGCCAATGTCAGAGTTCATGGCAGAAGACCTACCTTGGTATCAATCACATGAATAGAACCCCTTCCTTGTTGTCCGACTAGAGGATTCTTCAAAACACCCAGTCCAGGAAACCAGGAATGACGGATCTCAACAACATCCTCGCATGCTGTAAAGATGCTGTTGCTGGAAGCATGATGGTGCAAATCTTCGCAAAAGGTCGTGTCCTGGATCACAACAAGGTCTGCGTCGTTTACGGCCGTATTAACGGGTGTATACGTTAAACCCAGTCGAGACCAAGTCTGGTAGATACCAGGACCGTAGGAGTAGGCTGAGAAGGCAGCTACCAAGGCGGGAATGACTGAACTGTACATGGTGATGATGATGGTTAACAAAGGAGGAGAAGACAGAACACTCAATGTGCGAGGTTCTGTCCAGCCAACTGCCGAGGTTGAACATGAATTCGTGAGGGGTTCAACCCCACGTTTATGAATTCATAAGTTGGTCAATCGTCATGGATCCCCATTTCTATGCCGAGTTTGGATTTCGGGTCCAGCCAAGCCTAGCTGAAACTAGCTAACGTGGAGGGTAACCCAGTTTTGCTCAATGGGGTATCCCAGGAACAAATGTATCAGTTCGGAGTGTATGGATAAATGACAAGAGTTATTGATAAGAAAGTGGTAGTATAAATGCTCAACCTTGTGTAATATAGTATGACGCCGTCTTTAAGCAGATCAAGTCTTAGATAGAAGCATTTCGCTTAGGCTCTGGAGTGGATGCCCGAATTTGCATGTTATGTCCATTTCGAACAATTGATACACAACCTCTCAAACGATTTGGGGTCTTGATGTTCTCATTTCTTGTCCATACCTACTTGCAAATGCCATCCCAATGCCTATTCTTCCCGGTTTTAGAGTGAATGTGATTTAGAATAGGCGGCTTATCCAACGAGGCAGACCGAGCACTGCCTGAGCGGGGCGAAGCAGATTATCCCTGTCATCCATCAGCACAAGAGTCACCTCTTCCTATCAAATGAGACAGTTTTCAATTCAAACAAAATGTCTCCTCTCTGCAGTCTCTGTGAATCGATACAATATGAAACTCTACCAGATTTCCCGAACGATTTCTATGGTCGGACCCTCAGCGGCATGACCCATCTCCAGCATCTGTACCGACGCGACGATGCCTTCACGCTGGAGAGGTTCGGTTATAGATTTCATCGGAATATGGAAGATCTTCGGCAGTCAGCGAGCAACGGGTGCCTTCTATGTCAATTAATTGAACACCAAGCAAACGATGTACTCTCAGACGTTGCAAGTCTCGGCGATTATGTCGATATACGCCAAGCTCATCCCACGCTTGATATGTACATGTCAAAACGTCCCGATGGTGAAGATGGCATTTGGGTATTGTCAAATGCTACGTGGAAGGCTGCAAACTTCATCGTTCTTGTAGCGGCTATTGCTTTAGGTGCAGATAAAGGTGTGTGGTTTGAAGATGCAATTTTCCTCACTGACCGATTAGATGATCCATTATCCCACATCTTCAAAGGCAGGCTGATTACTCCTGGTGTTGGACCCGATTTGTTGAATCGTGTTGCTGGCTGGATATCAGACTGTGATCAACACCACAAATGTCGCCGCAACGAGATGTTCCTACCAACTCGACTTATTGATGTGAGAATAGCAAGCGACTCTTCGGTCAGACTGGTCGAGAACCCGGACAAAACTCAATCCAAGTATATTGCTCTCAGTTACTGCTGGGGCCTTTCGAATCCATACACGACGACCCAAGAGACGCTGCAGCATAGAAAAGACGGCATAGCCATTGATTCATTACCACCGACTCTAAGAGATGCAATTCTCTTGACTAGAAGGCTAGGGATTCAATATCTATGGATAGACAGTCTGTGCATCTGTCAAGATGACCTCCAAGAATGGGAGCGAGAATCGGCGCAGATGGCCTCGATCTACTCGAACGCATATCTCGTCCTTGCCGCCACGGGAGCAAAGGATGCGAATACTGGTCTTTTCTTTTCGCGTACACCGCCCATGAATATCCAAATTCCGTACTCGACTACAACAGTCAAAGGAACCCTTATTGCTACCACTGAGCAACTCGACATGGAGACCAACAAGTCGGCTCACGTCCGACTGAAGGATAACCCTCTCTCAGAAAGAGCGTGGGGATTTCAGGAACGAGTTTTGTCGAGTAGGGTCTTGCACTTTGCCAGGAGACAGATATACTTTGAATGTCTTGAAGGCACTGTCGCCGAAAACGGACTGACACATGCTCATCGGTTTCATCATGCGTCAGAAAAGATGGATGCTGAATATTCTACGGTTGTCGAGAAATGGTATGGGATGATCCGAGAATATGGGCCTCGAAAGTTGACATTTCCTTCCGACAAGTTACCTGCTCTGACGGGCATCGCCAAGATCTATCAGCAGTCGTTGAACGATACATATCTTGCAGGGCTCTGGAAGAAATCCCTCCACCAAGGACTTGTTGGCAATCCTTACGCTGCAGCCCGACTTTGGAAGAATATCGGGCTCCTTCATGGTCATGGGCATCACTTGACGGTATACCAGTTGCTGGGTCTCAGGAAAAACCTGAGCCAATCCCAGAGATCATCGACTGCCATGTTGAGGTCCAAGGTGAGAATCCTTTTGGGCGGGTCAAGAGTGGCTGGATCAAACTTCGAGCTCCGATGGTTGCTCTTAAACTAGCTGCTGCGTCTCCGTCCAGAATGTCCATAGCCCTCCACACCGAAAATGGGGATGAAGGGGGCTCTGTTGCTTGTTTTGACACGATTGACCGTTCTTATAAAGTGTCGACCCAGCATGTCCGTTCCCAAGAATTATTTGCCTTGGTCATAGTCAAGGACGTCGGCAAAAAGAATGAGTACATTTATAATTCCTTGATAGTAACACCCGCAGGGTCAAATGGCGAAATGAAGAGGCTGGGAGTTATACTCCAACTCCAGCAACATTTTGGACCAGGGGATCTGGAGGCGTGGAAGAGTGTGACGTTGGTTTAGGGCAGTAGAATGCTTCCGTTTGTTTATTATGCATGACAGCTACTCTATCTTCCCTTACTATTCTTGACAGGCCCTGGTCAATGAGCTTCCGTTATCTCTATGTGCAGAAATTCCATAATCATTTGAGCACTTCATGATCGCAAACAGGGTTGCAATCATGCCTCGTCGGATAAGATACGAATAGCGTATAGGAGCCGAAAATCAAGTGATCTGAGACAACCCTATTATCGCCGGCAGTCTTGTCTCTATCAACACCTTATCTCCATCCCTGTACGCCCGCAGCATCGTCAATTTACCATACCCGGGAACCAGACGCTCAGCCGTCCTACTCCAAATCCACCCCAAGCCAAGATAAGCAACTTTGTCGCCCACCTCGAGCACAGCAGCCATGTGTCACCCCGGCACAAACAAATCGGAAGTCTCGGTTTAGTATCAACCCCTCATCTGAAGCTCTAGCCTCCCTGTGTAACGGCTTCCGACCTATCAACTGGTTTGGCGTCTTTTTCCTTTTTACGGAATGCTCCTTGTCAAAGACCTGGAACGCGGGGTACACTGACGATGAGTGTGGGAAGTTTTGCCTCTGTTTAGTTTAGTCAAACGCCAGTTAAGCCAAACACAGCAAACGTACTCGCCGACGTTTGGGTTTTTGACTTTGCTGCTACTGATATGACTGTGGCCATTTATCTATGATCAGCTGGCCGTTTGATAAGCAACAAAGGGGGAGCTGTGAGACCTGGAACGCGTGGAGTTATAAAGATGATGGGCTGCATTTATGTTGGATGAATTTGCGATGTTAATCCAACATTCAAATCATATTTGGTTATAGTAATTTGCCTCATGAGTTCCAGTCAGAAATCAGACATGTCCAAGCTTGAGGTCTCGCCCTCTGCGGGCACTGATCAGGCGCTGGGTACCTCGCAGGATATCCACGATCTTCAGGTGTTGGGATACCGACCTGAGATGCGCCGAAATAGAAATACGGCGACACTGTTGTTCCAGTCATTAGCTATTGCCGCTGTTAGTCTCTCCTTCTTTCATGTTGAGCTTGACTAAAAGTGTAGATTCCATATGGATTCGGTTCCCCATTGATCACAGCCATCTATGGCGGAGGTACGTTTATCCCTACATTTACGAAGCTCGCTGACTCTGTAGGCCAACTTCCGATGTTTCTCGGTTGGATCATTGTTTGCATCGCTGGCGAATGTGTAGCCTTATCCCTTGCCGAACTCGCATCTCGATATCCTACCTCGGCCGGACCATACTATTGGGCATATCAGCTTGCGCCCCCAAAGACCCGAAAAGTGTTTTCTTTCATCAATGGCTGGATCTGGCTCATTGGCAACTGGACAATCACTCTTTCCGTCAACTTCGGCATGGCTTCTCTTATTGCTGCGACGGCAGCGCTGTACCATCCAGAATATGTTATGGAGCCGTGGCAGCTCCTGTTGGTATTTTATGCCGTATGCCTTACCACCTTTTTGATAGCGGCATTCTGCAACGATGCCCTTCCGACGGTCGATGCGCTGTGTGCCGGATTTACGTTGATATCCATCTTTGTCACGTTGATCTGCTTGTCGGTCAGAGCAGATGTAGGTCGACACTCGGTCGCTGACACGCTGGGTCACTACGATACAACGCTGTCTGGTTGGGGAGACTTTTCTTTCCTCATGGGTATTCTGCCGGGAGCTTATACGTGAGTGTTTCATCTGACTTGTTTGTCTTGACTAACATGTATCAGATTCTCCGCTATCGGCATGATCACTTCCATGGCGGAAGAATGCGGCGATGCTACGGTTAGACTTCCTCGAGCAATCTCTCTTTGCATCCCTGTCGGTGGTCTTGCTGGTCTATTTCTTGTAAGTGCCAGTTCTACAATGGAGCCACACTTGGATACTAACCTCCCCAGATCATCCCCATCTGCGCTACCCTCCCCGACCTTACAGACATCATCGAAAACTCACCCGCAGCTCAAGCCCTTCCCTACATCTTCAAGCGAGTCATGGGCTCTCCGTCAGGTGGCATGGCCCTCACACTGCTCGTCTTGATCATCTGCGTATTCTGCTCCATCTCCATTACCGTGGCCGCATCGCGCTGCACCTGGGCGTTTGCTCGTGATAACGCGCTACCATTCTCGAATATCTTTTCCAAAGTCGACAAGCGATACGGAGTTCCTGTCTGGGCTCTTGTCTTGACCACTGTCGTACAGATGCTTCTGGGACTCGTTAACCTGGGATCATCCTCAGCTTTCGTCGCTTTTGTCTCGGTGGGCGTCATTGCTCTTGCTGCATCGTATGCGATCCCAATCTCCATCTCGATCTTCTATCGAAGAAAGGAAGTGAGGGCTGGCAGGTGGAAGATGCCCAACGCATTGGGATGGGTTGTGAACATCATTGCTGTGTTTTGGATTCTCTTTGAACTTATCCTCTTCACCTTCCCTACCGTTGTTCCCGTCACAGAGGTCAGCATGAACTATGCCAGTGTGGTATTCTGTGGCCTCCTTGGACTGAGTGTTGCCTGGTATGTGCTCCATGCTAGGAAGGTGTATGTAGGACCTCCAGAATCTGCTGGATTGATTACTGGGGTGGAGGAGCAATAATATGGTCGACATTCATATGGATGTAAATATTAGCTGTCGTTAGTTACTAGACACTATAATACTCTGGTTTTGTCTCAAGTGCGTTATGAAGATCAGTTCTTGTCGTAGAAATCTTTCATCGTGAGTCAGGCCTACATGAACCTCCGGTGGAAGAATTGCTATGAGGGACGTTATACTCTGTCAGCCGGATTGATCACATGACAACATGAAGAGTCACAATTAGCGTTGTCCTGACCCCGCGTCAATTGACGATAATCCTACTCAACACTACTGGATACATCACCATGTCTACCACTTTCGAAATCACCGAGTTGACGTCCTCGGACTTTGATCAATGGTCTACTGTATTCCGGGCCTATCTCGACTTCTACAACACATCGATTGAGGAGGGACAGTATCGCAAGACGTTCGATCGGATTCACGACTCCAGAAATCCTTTGGATGCGTTGGTGGTGAGACAGGTGGAGGGCCATGACTCAAAAATCATTGGTCTTGCTCATTTCTTTCCTCACCAGTCGCCTTGGAGTGAAAAGGAACTGATGCTTCTCAATGGTGAGTCAAGACTTGTATTTGTGTAATATTTAGCTAGGTTGCTGCTGTTACATCATTCAATTGTGATGTATATTAATCTTGATTGCAGATTTATTTGTCAACACTGCTGTCCGTGGTCAAGGACTTGGACGTCGGTTGATCCAGGCGGTGGCTGACATCGCAAAGCAAAAGGATTGTCTTCGTTTGCAATGGCTGACAAGACACGATAATGTCACGGCCCGGAAGTTATACGATACACTTGCGGAGACTTCGTTTGTACAGTACAGAATGAGTCTGTCGTAATGGGAGAACAATGGAGTGCTTGTGACACTGGAGAGTTTTAGAAATCTATGGATTAAGAAATCAGAAGCCAAACGAGGGCTGTTTCAAATAACAGGCAATCGCTCGCTTCCTCAATCTCGTCTAAATCGTAGATCTATGCCTTGCATATCGACATGTTGTGAGTTGGAACCAGGGTACAGGCATTCCAGATGTTTCGACAGCGGCAATTCCCACTGTATGATGATCCTTCCACCATATTCACGTCATTGTGGAAATTCTTGGATGGCTGAAAACAGGATCTTGCGCCAAACTCATTGCAGGCATTAAACAGCTGTCCAGCGCTCCAATTAACAATCCATAATTGAATTGTCACGTCCAAACATCAAAGCTACGAATAAATCATGGCAGACAGAGTCGACGAGAAGCAGGACACGCAGCCAAGGAGTTCATCCGAGTCAAAGCGTCACAAGAAGTCAAAGAGCAAGTCATCAATCCATGGTGACGAAAATTCATCGCAAGCCCTCGCGCCACGCAAACACAAGACAAAGCATCCAGAGTTGGATGACCCAAGAATAGATCCCGACAGCGCTGTGAGTCGACCGCAGAACCAACCTCAGCCGGCAACACAGGGAAAGGTATCAAAAAGCAAAAGCGGCGCACCTTCACTTCACCTCGATATGGATTTAGATGTCGAGGTGGATCTCAAGGCAAAGATTAACGGTGATTTAACTCTATCTATACTGTAAGTTGAAAGCCGGATGAATAGTGGCAGCATCTAACAATGGGCATAGTGACGGAGACCAAAAGAGATAGGCAGGAGTCAGATGGATTATAATGTAGTATGGATGAAGCTTGGGGCTATAGGGATAAGATAAAGAGGGGCAGCGAGTTGGCTATGAAGTTATAATTCGTACGATATCATGGTGAACGAGGAAGGCATAGCATGAAATAAAAATAATGATTTTAATTGAAGCTCACATCATATGCTGGGATCCCTTGTCTGTCTGCCTGCCTCGGTACAAAAAGACTGCCACACAAGATAAAAATCAATAGTTCGCAATAGCCAGCATCAGACACGCATGAACTAGCCTCAACCACCTGTGGCCGCAATCGGTGGACAATGATACGGTACTCACAGGCGCAGACGTGCCAAATAGAATTTCTTAGTGGAGGGTTAACCTCCACAGGTCCCGAACACGGATCATCTTTCGAGTATAGTCCCCGGGCCAGAACGTGGTGACCTGGCTCGCTTTCTTTACCCAACGTTTGTTAGTGCCGGGAGCTAGACCGTGTCAGCTTAGCAAGGACCATGCTGTGAGACTTGACGGGTTTGTTGGTTCGAAGGAGAACAGGGCCGATTTCCATATCATTTAGTATCCCTTGTCTTGGGACGTGCATCTTTCAACACCATTGGCACGGATGTTGATGTGGTTGGCCAATGGTTTTGTGGTGTTGATGATATGACAAAAGTCTTGGAAGTGGCATGTGGCATGTGGCATGATGCAGGTTGGTGATGTTGATGTGATGGGAATTGTTCAATCCGTCAGTAATGATATCTTTTGAATTGAAATCTTGACATAAGCCATGTCAGCCTTATCGGAACAATCAGCTTGGACCAGAGCCTCTAGGTATTTCATCCTTCGCCCTCTTTTCGACTCCATCACCGTTCGTCCACGAGGGTTAAATCCCCCGAACCCTTGTGTACCATGCAAAAGATGTCAAACACGGGAAATGTCACCGCTGACGACTATTCCGATTAGGAAGGTGGTTACAGTTTCGAAAACCCCTGACAGGGATCATCCCAAGCGTCTGTGCCCCAACAGGCTCACCACCCCTGGCTTTCTGGATCGCTTCGATTGATGGATATGGCCCAACACAGTCAGAATACACCATCTCGTCGACCTGTCCCATGTCTGGTTTGGTTCCTGTTAGAGGAAAACGGCCATCAGTGGCCGAGGTCCTATGCATACGCGTTCCTGGGCCTTAAACCATGTCCAGGGACGTCTACGCCACAATCACGGCATGCCAACCATGCCTTTCCTCGGATTCAGAAGATAAGTACGTGCAGCCAGGGTCCTTGTCTGAATCCATATCGTTTCTTCTTTTCCTCTTTTTCTAATGTTGATCTTTTCCCCTTCTCATCCTCCCTCAGCCTTACAGTCAATTGATCGTGATTCAAGATGAAGGGCGACATTATCCTCACGCGCGATGTCGAGGTCGTCGAGATGAGGGACCTCGGCAGCGACGGAGCAGAGGCAGGTGCAGCGTGGAATATTTCTGCCCCGCGCGCCGAGGGGGAAAAGTCGACAGATTGGGTAGATGGGTTTCGAAGGGCCGAGAGAAGACGACCGAGTACGAAGGGGAGAGGATATCAGCAGACAGCCCGTCCGAGTGTACCGGCACCGGCGGATGGCCTCTACGACATGCGAGCGGCGAACGCAAAGACGGCGAATACGGCGTTGGCGAGGGATCTAAAGGGACGACATTTGCAGATGATTGCGTTTGGTGGTGCTATCGGTATGTTGTATTTGTATATTAAAGTACTGGGCTGACTGTTTAGGAACCGGTTTGTTTGTCGCATCGGGCTCATCACTTTATCGAGGCGGACCGGGTACACTATTACTGGCATATGTCATCATTGGAGCTCTACAGTATTGCACAATGCAGTCACTAGGAGAGCTCTGTGTGGTGTTTCCCATCGCCGGTTCATTCTCTGCTTTCTCGACCCGATTTCTCGACCCTTCGTGGGGGTTTGCTATGGGCTGGAAGTATGTCAACGCAACCATCACCACTTTCTCTTATGCTAACCTATATCTCAGCTATTGCCTCCAATGGCTCTTTACGCTTCCTCTCGAGATTATTGCCGCCGCCTATACCATCGAATACTGGAACGAACACGTCAGCAAGTCCATCTTTGTTGCTATTTTCTTTGTCATCATTCTAGTCATCAACCTATTCGGCGTCAAGGCTTATGGTGAAGCCGAGTTTGCATTTTCTATTATCAAGGTCATGGCCATTATTGGTTTCATGTAAGTGATTTCCCTATATTGGCCAACAAATCTAACACTATCAGACTCCTTGCTACCGTCATCAACATTGGCGGCGAACCTACCAGTGGATATATCGGTGGGAGATACTGGAGGGACCCAGGACCTTTCAACAACGGGTTCAAAGGCTTCTGCAGTGTTCTAGTCACCTCCTCTGCGTCCTTTGCCGGCACGGAACTTATCGGATTAGCAGCGGCCGAAACGGTCAACCCACGAAAATCACTACCAAGTGCCATCAAGCAAGTCTTTTGGAGAATCGCTGTCTTCTACATCGTGTCCCTCATGCTTGTTGGATTCCTGGTGCCGTCCAACGAGCCAAGACTTATCGGTGGTCAGAACAGCGCCGACGCATCAGCCAGTCCTTTTGTTATTGCTATCGAAACTGCCGGCGAAACCATCTTGCCGAGTGTGATGAACGGAGTCATTCTTATTGCGGTCTTGAGCGTTGGAAATTCTGCCGTGTATGGATCATCACGTACACTGCTTGCGCTGGCTGAACAGTCACATGCTCCTCAGTTCTTCGCCTATGTTGATAAGCAAGGTCGACCTCTGATGGCAATCCTGTTCAGTTCTTGCGTAGGACTACTTGGATTCCTTGCCGAGTCCAAAGTCCAAGGTGTCATTTTCGACTGGCTTCTGTCGATCAGTGCATTGAGCACTCTCTTTACCTGGGGCAGTATTTGCCTCTGTCACATTCGATTCCGACAAGCTTGGGCCTACGCCGGTCGTTCGTTGGAGCAACTGCCGTTCCGCGCCAACGTTGGGGTTCCTGGAGCTTGGTTTGGAATCGTGGGTTATGTGCTGGTCTTGGTGTCACAAGTATGGATTGCCATTTCGCCCATCAACACCGGAGCTCCACTTACCACGGGTGAAACGGTGCAGAACTTCTTTCTGCAGCTAATGGCTGTGCCGATCGTGTTGGTGTTCTATCTTGGGCACAAGATGTGGTACCGAACGGGTTTTGTGCGAGTCCAAGATATGGATATCGAGACGGGCCGTCGATATGTGCGTGTCCACATCGAGACAGATCAAGAGAGGGAGGAAAAGATGAGATGGCCATTGTGGAAGAAGGTTTATCGGTTAATTTGCTAACGTGACGAGGCGAACTTCCTAGCTATTTACTTTGACTATAATTAATGACAGAATGATGAACTACTTTACTGGCAGACATGATCGATGTCCCTTCAGTTCTCAACGTTTGCTGTTGTCCTACGCAAGGATACTTGTGCGCCCTACTCACCAGGCACAATCAAGCTATCAACATCCGGTCCCCAGCTTCCGTCGCTCGTTGAGAACACGATAGTGTTTGATCCATCCTTCAGATCGCAGTGCAACGAACTTGTTCCAGCCTCACTCGAGTGATGGCTTGTGGAGAGAAATGCCAGAGACTGGACAACTCCATTAACAGAGACTTGCGCATGTCGTGAATCAAAGTCGCCATTGCGATACTTTACACTGATGGTTTCCCGGCCTTCGGAGCCCTGCACGTCAAATGTGGCTGTACCGTTTGTCGCGCCGCCGATGTATCCTGCTGCCTCATCCCCACTGCATTCGCTGCAGGTGATGATGATAGCTCCGTTTGCGAGTTCGGCGTCTTCACCCTCGTGGGTGGTCTCGCTGGCACGCTCAGACCAAGTTCCCGTTGAAACATCTGGGGCCCAACTATCGCGCCACTCAAGTTTCACATCGGTTCCAGAAACGGTGAGAGGTAGCCAGATGTAGGTACTGGCGGCGAGGTTTGATGATACCCATCGGTCACCGATATAGATGGCGTTATCGGTTCCCAGAGGGAGGATGTAGCTGACCTGGCTTCGGTATGTCTTGGAGTCGATAGGGGCGAATTCAGTCCACTCCGACCATGGGCCGGTGAGGGACTCGGCGTAACTGTAGACCTGACACGGTTAGTACATGAGTTCAGATGGTATTGATGACTTACATTATCGTTAGGGTTCCAGCCCGTTAGGTGTGATCCAAAGATGAAGTAGTAGCCGTTTCTCTTGAGCATCGCCGGAGACTCGGCAAAGTATTCCCACTCGTAGGTGATTTCAGTCACGTTGAGATAATCTTCCGACAGCGCCATGATTCTCGTTCCAAATTCGCGCTAAAGGATTAACCAACGAAATAATTGGCATGTTGGGCACTTACATCCTCAGTCATCAGATACGCCGATCCGTCATCGTCTTTGAACAATCCCATGTCTCGGCTTTGATGGCCGAGAGGTCGGAAACTACCATGGTATTCATAAGAACCGCAGACCGAGTCGCCTGTAGCAACTCCAACGCGAGCATCCTTGTAGTCCTGGCTGTCGATGTGCAAGTACAAAACATATTTCTCAGTCTTGTCGTTGTAAATGACCTTTGGTCTCTCAACGATACGTCCCGGACCAAGATCAGTTCCTTCTTCGTCGGTTACCGAGAGCAAAGCCCCTTCGTATGTCCACTCGACTAAATTGGTGGATGAATAGCAATTGACATTCTGAAAGATAGTGCCTTCGGTTTTGTCCTCGCCAACCATGTAGTATGTACCATCGACCTCACTGCAATTGTCAGTAAAGGGATGACTTTGGAGGCATCACACCTACATGAGGCCATGACCATGTGCCTGTACATGTTCGCCGGTGTTGGTCTATGAAGGTTGTCAGCAGATGCACAAGAATCGGACTGGTTGCCATACAGCCGTCCAGGTCGCACCTGGGATAACATCAAGAGATGCTACGGCACCGGTTGCCGCTAGGGCAAAGAGATATGTGATGAGGGCCATGGTAAACTGAGGAGCGCTGCCACCACCCGGGCTATTCCTGAGGCGACAGACTTGACTTATATACTTACATGAACCTATATCAGGAATTGTCGTCTCATGACTTCTTAATTAAGCTATGCCGTCCCGCATCACATCAAATCAGGCAGGTTACATCTGCCATCCAAGCGGGGTGTCGTAGAACCGCACCTTTCAGACAGGGGAGCCCAGGGACAAAGCTTAATTGACCATATTTATCATACCATAGTCGCTATAATACATACCGAGGTCTTTCAACCTCAATGACGTTGTGGAAGCGTCCAATCGGTGGCATGCTCATTGTGCATCGATGCAACCTGGTCCACGTGTGTCATGACGATCTCGGGCCGCCACGGGCCGGAGTTGTTGCCAAGTAATTGACCTTGTCACCACTCTACTAGGTTGCTTACTTGACATACCAGGCTTTTTGATCACGTTGCTATATGAAGTGTACATTGTTCTATGCTAGGTGATATATTGCACGGGACATCGGGCATTCTCACGATGAACCATAAATGTTCGTACCCAGAAGCACTGAATTGGCCATATGGTTCGGTGTTTAGTTGTTTATTTCTTGGACAAGTTTAGATACCCCAGACTGATTTGATGCAAATCTCCCCGCAATGTCGATCTCTCGACCATGTCGTGCATGTGGTCTTGTTTGCGCGCCAATGAGATGCAGTCTGTTGATAACAACAACAACATAGATGCAGGACTGGAATTGTGCTTCGGACTGTCTACCACCAGCTGTTGGGCTCGATACCCAGTCACATCAAGTACTATTCAATTTTTGAGACTTCCGTATGTCTGACGATGGAACTAGTTTTCTGTGAGATTACGTATCAAGTACCTATCATTTGAACCATGGGTCTTGAAGTCGTTCCCTCGCCGTTGGCCTCTCTTCAGGAACCCAAGTCAATACTCTTCAAAGAAACGCAATGAAGCGTGAAGGATTTTCTAGTCGCGTCTCTAATTCTTCCAGCGTTCGATTGGGTGGAATAGGTGCTAATCTCAACCAGTTACCTGAGACAGTTAGCTAGATACAAATCATCAGAGATAAACATACCATGCTCATCCCAAAAGTCAGCAGCTCTCTCGGGATTTCGTCGAAGAAATTCCGTAGGGGGCGGTCCCAACGTTGCTATTAGCTCAGCCAGATGCGCAGCGTCGTACATGTCGCCATCCTCGTCTTGGGCTGTGAAAAGTTGTTTTGGTCCAAGTAGATCCCATGCCTGGACGACTTAGTAAGAAGGACTGTAATGGAAAGGCCACTTACAGTGAGTCCAACACTCCACATGTCGACAGGGTAACTCCAGGATATGCACATGATTACCTCTGGGGCACGGTATTGGATTGGCATTATATCGCCAGCGTGCGGTCCAGGACCAGATCTTGCTCTCCAAAGTCAGAAAGGAGCATTGGACCGGGTTTCGGACACATGAGACGTGGCAGGTAGATAGTTCACCAGGAGAGGTAATCTTTCTTGGAACTGGGGATGAAAACTCTTAACCTGCAAGTGGGCGAAGAATTAAATCGTCGCTAAGGCCAAGGAGTAGGTTTCCGGGATGACAATCTAGCCAGGTCAACTTTAGTAATGGATTTCTCATGGCACTTAGCTATGTGAACAACCTAAGTCTCGCTGTGTAGAAAGTCGAGAGCTTTAAGCAGCTCTTCCACAGCCCCTTTAACAAACATTTCATTAAAGCCACCATTCTGTTGGAAAACAAGTTTCATGTCGCGAAGACTCATTTGCACGGGTTGAAAACGAGTACAACGTGTTTGCCACGTGGGCCATCGACTTCAAACGAGTCGAGTAGTTGTCGAATGTTCTGTCGGCCGGGCATGTTTGTCGTCGCAAGTTTGGGGCTCATGCCCTGATAGAGTGGAAGTTCTCGATGGAAGCGGGAAGTGTGTACATAAATCTTCAGAGAAACATATCGACGAAGACTGAGAATCATCAGCGGGAACTCGTTATCCCGGGTGCATCAACTCACTGTAAATCTCGTGCCAGCCATATTGTTGATGAGCTGCCAAGTCCCAACTTGGTGACTACTTGAAATTGACTCTGAAACACCTCGCCTAATCGCACGGGGTAAAATCTGTCAGAGACGTAGTCAGGTAGTTCCTCCTCTTCTATTTTTTGGGCCTAATTGATGAGGTTAAAGCCCGTTAGAGGGAAAGATAACGGCTCCTCTGGTGGTCTTTGCTTGTTTATCCGTCTGAACGTGTTGGTAAACTTTGTCCAAGTAGATGCCGGACGAAAGAGACCTGTTGGTTGAAGGAGGATTGGACGAAGTCGAGAGAAGGATTTGGCACTTGACCTAAAGAGCATCAGTTTCGATCCTTGAGACACACTAAGAGTCCCCAAATAATACAGGAGGGAAGATGCTAGTGACGTGAGCGACTCGCTGCCTCGAGTAAAATTAATTTCAGGTATAAACCTGCGAATATTTCATGAGTGTGCCATGAATTTCTGATACAATAATGAATAAAGCCATGTTATCGTATAGCCGACAGTGAGACGCGATGAAACGTGACATGCGTTACGGAGGATGCTAGGAACGAGAAGCGCAAATCATGACAAACACATAATGCTACCTACCCTGTTGTAGTGCTACAACGAAGATTCTGATAACAGTTGTTTTGCAGCCATGCACATGCGTGCCACGTTCAAACATCCTGCATACTCGCTATTTAATTTATGTCAACTTACAGTTTTAGTCATTTCTATAGAACGATCACTGCGAGATGGAGGACCCCAATGCATTAATTATATCTGGAGGGGCATACATTTTGGTGAATCAAAGGGCATATCACTTTTGTTTGATTGTCGAGTGAAGTTAAAACTCTGGGCTGATATCCTAGAAATGCATTTACTCGCACCAAAACCATGCTTTACTCACAGATATTATGGGCTGACATCCTTGTGATTGCCGCAAGGAAAGTGTTCCATCCCATGTGTGGTATGCTCAGGTTGGAGAACATGCAGCGAATGTTCCCCGCGCGTATGCCTACCACTCAACGTTGAGAATCATCTTCTCCAACAGTTCCCTCGTCGCATTTTACGCCGATCTCCGGCTACATGCGGAGTGAACAAGATCCGTAACGTCCCAACATCACATTCGGACTTTATCATCATCCATCACGGTAGACAAATTTAAAGGATGATTATTCTTGAGGACTTATCCTTGACCATGCTATCAGACAACACAGTCTTATCCTCATTTCCCGAGGTTAACCTTTGCAACCCCGAATCCGGAAGATTTTCTCATCGAGGCTTAGTTCTAACACCATCGGCCTTCTCGCCGTAAATCTCGGGCGAGGGTCAATTAATTCGTGGGGGACATCCAAATGACTTGAGAAATAAAGCTAATCACTCCATCTTTTACTCGCTAGATCACCCCTTGACGATCATATGCCGAAACACGGTTCTCGATCCTGGGGAAGAAACGTGGAGGGTAAACACAGCCGACAGATCTTTCCATGAAAGAGCCAGTTAAAGTTTAGATCAATAGATGGACGTTAATTGGATAGACAAAAGCCAATTCGGGCCTTTTATGTAGTTGTGTCTATTGTCTTGCATATCCTTAAGAAGCCATTTCCCCTCCTTTTCCCTCTCACCCGGGGGAAGAAAACCAGCAGGAAAATTATTCAGTCACATGAGACTTGACCTGATCGAGATGAATTGGAGTCAAATAGGTTTAGACGGAAGTTGGCCGATGGTTTCCGTGGATGTGGTGGGATGCTCGAGTGTCCAATGCTTTAATTAAGCCAAGAGAGTCGACAGTGATTTGCTCGACAACAGGCAAGTCGTCTGACAAACTTGCATGATATCCTGTTGATGATGTAGACCCCATTCCTCGTATGTTGTCCCACAGAACGTTCTCTTGTTATTTCTCTTGACAACCTCGAATCTTCTACTCTTTATTCTCCCCACTAGACTTGTCCATAATTCAAGCATAGAGGGAGCCTGACGACAACAATGCGTCGTTCCCACTTCATTGGCCAATCCTGTGACTCGTATTTACTCGCTAGACCATCGCGATGCTCTCCACTTCACTCCGTAGCCAAGTTCCAATCCCTGATATCGCCCCTCCGACTCCTCCAACTTGGCCCCTCTCAAACCAACCAGCTTTGATTCCCTGACTAGTGGGCATTCTCCTCATTTTGAAATTTCGGGAACCAGACCGAATCCTTCTCCAGGTTTCCAATTTTTCTCCAGCTTTCTCCTCATCCATCTACGACGTTAAATAATACAACCTGGGGCCCCAGACAAATCAATTCCATCCAATTCAACTCGTCTCTTCTCCACCGACAATCTTCTTGCTTCTTTTGCCATCTTCTTGTCTTTCTTGCTACCCAAACTTGCCACCATGGCAGACGAAAAGGTCTCGGCCGCTGTCAATCCTGGCCTCGATTCATCCGATCCCAGCAAGACACATCCCACAGTCATCGACCATGCGAGAACTGCTGCTGCCAAGGAACAGAGCATGACCCTCATGCAGGGTATCAAGCTCTACCCCAAGGCTGTTGGTTGGAGTGTTTTGATTTCAACATGTATTGTCATGGAGGGTTTTGACGTCAGCTTGGTTAACAATTTCTGTAAGCAGCTTGGATCTGAGTGATTGAACAATGCTGATTTTGTAGACGCCTTTGCGCAGTGGAACAAGAAATACGGCGAATTGACAGACGATGGAACGTACCAAGTGTCTGCCGCTTGGCAATCCGGCCTCAGCAATGTATGAACCAATTGTCCTTCCTTTGATAATTGCTAACCATGACAGGGTGCCAACGTCGGTTCCATTATTGGCCTTGTCCTCAACGGTTGGCTTTCCGAACGATTCGGCTATCGCTATACCATCATGGGCTGTCTCGTCTGGCTGTCCGCCTGTATCACCCTATTCTTTATGGCTCCCAATGTGCAGATGCTTCTCGCGGCCGAGATTCTTTGCGGTTTGCCATGGGGTATTTTCCAAACCATCTGCGTCACCTATGCTTCTGAGGTCTGCCCCGTTGCTCTTCGAGGATACCTCACAACATATGTCAACTTTTGCTGGGGACTTGGTCAGGAGATTGGTATTGGCGTTTTGAGAGCCATGATCGGACGTACCGACGAGTGGGCCTACCGTATTCCTTACGGTCTGCAGTGGATCTGGCCTCTACCTCTTTTCATCGGACTCTGGCTCGCACCCGAGTCTCCCTGGTGGCTTGTCCGTAAGGGAAAGATTGAGGAAGCCAAGAAGTCCCTGCTACGCTTGACCAGTCTCGACCGCGAGACCGATTTCGACGCCGATGAGACCATTGCTATGATGGTCCACACCACTGCTCTCGAGGAAAAGATCACTTCCGGAAGCTCCTATTGGGATTGCTTCAAGGGTATTGATCGTAGACGCACAGAGATTGTCTGCATGACCTGGGCTATCCAGAACCTGAGCGGTAACTCTTTCTCCAACTACTCGACCTACTTCCTTGAGCAGGCTGGCATGGCTGCTGAGCATGCCTACTCTTTTGCTCTTGGCCAGTATGCTATCAACATGGTTGGTGTCTTTGGTGCCTGGGGATTGATGACTCTTGGCATCGGTCGACGAACCCTGTACCTCTATGGTCTCTGTGGTTTGTGCTCCATGCTGATGGTCCTCGGTTTCCTTGGCTTGGTTCCCGAGGCCGAAAGAGAAAAGGGTGCTCTTGCCACTGGCAGCATCATGATTGTGTGGGCCATGGTCTATCAGCTTACTGTTGGATCCGTCTGCTATTCGCTCGTTAGTGAATTGCCTTCTCGACGTCTCCAGGTCAAGACTGTAGCTCTTGGACGTATTCTTTAGTAAGTTCTCCGTCCCATACAAATAACATGGCTAACCAATTACAGCAACATTGTTGGTATCATCAACGCTGTTCTCGCACCTTACATGCTTAACCCCACTGCCTGGAACTGGAGCAACTACACCGGTTTCTTCTGGGTAAGTAATCCGTCACGACAGGATTAAACATGTGCTAACCATCACAGGGCGGCATCTGCTTCTGCTGTATCATTTGCACCTACTTCCGTCTTCCCGAGCCCAACGGTCGCACATTCGCCGAATTGGGTATGCTTTTCGAGAAGGGCGTCAGCGCTCGCAAGTTTGCTACCACGGATGTCGATGTCTTCCATGAGTCGGTTGCGGATAGAGTTCTGGATTCTTATGACAAGGCCGGACAGGTCAACATTGAGAAGGCCTAGGGGATGTATGATTGACTGATGCCTCGTTAGCATTGATAACGTAGAGCATAGAGCGTGTATTTATAATTAAGCGATGAATTAATTGTCAGTGATGGAATAATGCGATTGTGTTGATTAGAACCATTGTGCTGAGGTGATGGGATTGGAATGTCCAGTTCATGTCAACCATCTACTACGACCTGATAAACAAAGTATTATACAATGTTACACCTTCTATTTATCATACATCGTCCAGCCAGCAACATAGTGATCAAACACCATACCGGAACTCTCGGACCTTCTTCTGGTAGTAATAAGTCGCAAGTCCACCAATTGCACCCAATGCTAGAGGAACAGGTGCTCTTCCGCCCGTCTTGATGATGCGAGGAACTGCGGAGCCAAGGAGGACGACACTGTTTCCGAGGGCCAACTCAGTTCCATAGTCTCGGTTCTCCTTGATCAGGTAGCCTGATTGTGTCAGAATTGTATGATATTCCAACAGGATGACTTACCAGCATAAGCGTATGAGACTCCAAGTCCGAGGCCAGCGACAAGTGAAGGAGTTGAGCGAGTTTTGAGAAATCCGGCGGTTCCTCCGGCAGCCACTATAATTGGTTAGAATGACGACTCGACAAGTGATTGACCCAAACTCACAGAGGGCTGAAAGGGTGAATGAAGGATGATGGGCCATTTTGAGTCAGTTGAAGGAATTACTAGAAATCAGGTGAGAGGGAGAGATTCCGAAACGTGGGTTCGAGTGTTGACGACATTCGGTTAAATGATGGGTGAATTGATTAGATAAGAGATTGCCAACTCGGTCTGCACAGTCGTCCGAGCACCGAGATCAACATCACAAACCCACTCAGATCAGTATTTATTATTCTTTCAAACATTTGGCATCCTCATTCAACTTCGCTCCACATCATCTGTAATCGTGCCATCTCCATCCACTCGTCCGTTCGACCCGCATTCGACATGCCCTCCTGCATCCCATTGAACATCTGCGCACTTGTCACTCCATATTCCGTCTCGTGCCAACCCAGAGAACTGTTCCCGTGCAGATTGCCATCTGTGGTGCCAGAGATGGACGCCATGCTATTCATACCCTGATACATGAGACCCAGCATACCTTGATTCATAGCATTCATCATTCTCATTTCTTTCATGCTTCGAATCATGTTGATTGTTGGTACCGTTGCGTTGTACACTTCCATTCTTCTTGTACCAAATTCCTTGAACTCCCTCAATGCTGCTTCCGACTCGATTGAGCCCGGTTCTCCCGCTGTGCAAACGTCGAGCCATTTCTGACGCATTCGTGGCGACCAGACTTGACAGCAAAGATGACGTTCATCAAAAACTTCCTTAACAGGCATGTGGTCGGCGAGGATAGTCTCTGACACGAAGCCCATGTAGCAGTCTTGACAGGCGAGCACTTCTGGATATCCCCACCAGGTCGAGTTTTCACGAGATTTGAGACCTGGACAGAATGGCACCTTTGCCCATTTGACCACAAAGTCTCTGAAGTAGCTAAAGACTTGCAGATCTATCGACTTGTCGAACGCGACAAGAAATTGATGCGATCGAGGACTCGCGGAGTTGAGGCTGCAGATAATCGTCGCTTCTGGATCGCGTTCTGCTTTCTCGAGGAAGTGCGCAACACCTGCCGTCTTCATGAGACCTTCGTAGCATGCTTCGCATATACTCACGTCGGGGCATCCATCGACGGTCCACCAGTTACCCCGGATAATACCAAACTTTGTGCATGGTACAAGACGGCTCAGGGGTTCTGCGGCGCGGAAAAACACATCAAAATCATGACGCTCGAGTGCCACCTCTAGTGAGTAAATCATGGGAACATGGTTACCGGCCAGTCTGCATTTCCATCGCTCACCAAGCTGCTCCATAAAAGCATCGAAGCCAGTCGCCGGTATATGACGCTCAAAGTTATCCTTGAATTCGGTATGGGCCAACCTGTCTTGGTAGCAAGCCTCGCAGATGTGAAAGTTTGGGATTCTTTGTCGGGGTAGGTACCAATTGCGGGTGTTTGACTGCACTTCAATTTCCTCGCATGCAGGTAACTTGATTCTCTCTGTAGCAGTCTCAATGAAGAGCGACCAATCGTTGCGCTTGGATGTTTCTGTGAAGGAAGCAGAAACAGAAGGTAGACATATGTCGCACATCCAGGTTTCTCCGCTGTTTTGTTTCCGATACACACCAAACTTGGGCTCAAAAGCTGTGCCTACGACACGATCCTGAAAGCATGCTTCACAGGCGAGAAATCCGTTGATGTCTTCATCGATCATGCCATACCATGTGATCCCTGCACTGAGTGTTGTGGGATTTCGCTTGGGGCATGGTAGAATCTTATGACGTTTCTTCATGTATTCGCGAAGCGGAATCGTGTCATTGGTTTGGAGAGCCCGAGGCCATAGAACGTCTTTGAGGCGTGGGTTCCAAAAGCCACAGATGGTAGGGGTTTCCTCTGTTCTTTCAACAGACACAAACTCGTGAGCCAGTACAGATCCACTGACGTGATCGATGTAGCATCTGGTGCAGACATGATAGTCGGGCACCTCTTTCAAATAATACCATGTGAGGTTGTATTGTACGGGCCTGCTTTTTGGGCAATGCAGAAGGTCTTTTCGAGGTGACCCTGTAGCTTGAATATGTGGTGTCGGGAGTCGAGCTTGATTTGTTGCTTTGTTTGCATGTATGGTGTTGGTATCCACTGTGAGACTGTTCATCCTAGACGAGAGCTCGGTCAGAGGATCTGTCTGTGTATTCGTCTGGATTCCGACCGCATTGCCTTGGATTGGGAGAGGGTCTCTCTGAGCAGGTACGTCTGATGTAGCGGATGATTGAGCTTGAGAGAGCACATTCACTACAGGTCCTGGTCCATACGCAGTGCCAGGTTGGGTACCTTGGTTCACAAATTCTTGCGATGGCGATGAGGTATGTATAATCTCTGTTGGCTGAACCGGTGTGCTCGTATGCTGGGCCTGGCTGGGTGCAGATGAAGGCTGTGTAGGCATCGTCAAGACAAACATATCTTGACTGGAGTCATATGTAAGCTTTGGGATCGAGGTGTTGGAGGTGACGGGCTGCGGTGGACTGTAGTGATGGGGAGCTGTTTCTGGCGGCTGCTCAATAGACTGTTGGGTTTGCGGCACCTCTTGTCCTAGAGTGTAGATGTGTTCGGTTGGAATGGCTGACGGGGCGGCAGAAGTTGGCGGAGGCGGGTAGTAATAATGATTGGAAGTACCGTGAGACTGTACCGATGTTTGTACGTGTGACGTCCCCTGTCCTGGAATCGGTGCATGATTTGGCACAGTGAGGTCTGAGTTGTATGATGGTTGTGGATAATACTGATTGATAGTGTCTTGAGATTGTACCACAGGCAAGATGGGTTGAGACGGGCGATGAGCGGGCGCTTCTGGCGGCTGTGCAAAAGACTGTGTCTGGTTTTGCGGTATCTGCTGTTCCGGGTTGTAGGTGTGCTCGCTTGAAATGGTTGATGTGACAATGGAATGGGTTTGATAGTGGTGATTGACGACATTGCCTTGGGGTTGCGCAACTGGTAGAATGGGTTGAGGCGGGCTATGATGATGAGGAGCTGTTTCTGGCGATTGTACAAAAGACTGTGTATGAGCTTGCGGTATCTGCTGGCTTGGGTTATGGCTGTGCTCGTATGGATTGATAAGTGAGACAGTAGAGTTTGGCTGAGGTGGATAATGGTTGGGAGCATTTTCTTGAGGCTGTACTACTGGTAGTTTCTGTTGAATCGGTTGTGACCCTGAGTTGTAGTGGGAATGAGGTGAATAGTGTTGATTGGCATCGTTCCCCGGCTGTGGTGCGAAAGATGCTGTGTGTCCATGGGTGCTTGGTCCTGTTGAAGTGGCATATTGAACTGCAGGTGCTGCTGGTAATTGAGTATTTGGTGATATCGCGGTAGAATAATGCGAAGGCGTTGGATTCGATGATTGTGGAAATGATGATGGCGGGTGATAGTAGCTGGCAGTACTGACATGACCAGACTCCGTAGCAGGCGAGGTAGCAGGTGGTGCGGCGGGCGGAGGCGGATATTGAGGCTGGCTCGTTGCTGTTGTATAAGGTGACGCAGGTGCAGGATTGTAGGTTGAGGGCACATGATAATTCTGTTGAACTGGCGGATAGTGGGCGCCGGTCGTTGCAGAGCTCTGCTGCGTTTGCCCGGTAGAGTGTGTCGCTAGATAATCGAAAAGAGGACCTTGCTGTGCACGCAATGGTGCTACATACGTCTTCACGAATTCGCTTGATTTACTGTCAAGCGCTTTTCCAACCCGGCTATACCATGGCTTGGTTTTGGAGCTGCCAGCAGGTGAAGGCTCAAAGTATGCCGGGTTGGCCGGGGTTTGTTGCTGGGCTATCGGAGCTTGGTTAGGCACGGGTCTGCGTTGAATCGGTTGAGGTTGATTCACGCCAGGAATCTGTTGATGGTACTGTTGCTGTCTAGGTGGCAGAGGGGGTGGCACGTTTGACCCATGATGGGTAGGCCATGGCGGATTCGACATGTTTGCTGATGGATGTTGAAACAGGTAAGAAAAACAAACGTTGACTTGCAGGAGCGTTTGTATATAATATTCTCAGACAAGGCACCCCAGACGCAAATACGCCTTGTAATTTAGACATTCACAGACAGCTGACGTTCTAGACCACTTTGGATCACCAGCTGAGCTGCTAGCTGCTTGATACGGAACCCCTAGGCTGCTTCTGTGTCGCACCTTGAATTAACCAGCGAATCAAGATGTCTGCTGTTTGATGGAAAACGCTCAGATCAAGTTGTTTGAGCGTTTCACAGCAAGATAATGCAACGTCACGCAGGATTTACTGTGCCGCGGTTGGATGCGGTAAGCTCGGCGAGATCGATTATGTTTGATGTTATCGATACCGAAAAAGGCATGACTGGCTGAATAGATGGTATACATTATATTAGGAAAGTAACAATATTTACAAGAAGTATTATGCCTCATTTGCGGTACTTATTTTCGTTCGACTTGAACGTGAATGCCACCCTTGGGATGTCCCGGATCCCGTGTCAAAGGCAGCTCGTCATCTATACTGCGCGCAGTTCGACCTCTTCCACCAAACGCATCCTGTGATTGGGGATCATCCTCGACCTTGACCTCAATATCCATACGTCTGTGAATGCCAGTGTCCATGTCGGAGATGGACAGATCCTCCTCGGAACCACCTGACACAATTTGAGACTTGTGCGTCATTTGAATGGAAGCACCCGGGCCGGCCCATGCATCATCGGTATGTGTTTCCTTTGCGCGACTGCTCTGGTGGTTGGAGACAGATGCGGATGGATAGAATTCGTCGGACATGCCCTTTTGAGCGAGGCGGGTGATGAGGGAAGCCATGGACATTTCAATGTTGAGCTTGACGAGATAGGCGACGGGGTGGAACTGAATGAAGACGGTCTGGTTGGGGAGAGACATGAGGCCGATAAGCATACCCTGCGAGTGTTAGTGGTGATCTATATGTTGTCATATTGTGTACATACATCCATGGCAATGGATACAACCATCAGTTTTGCATTGAAGCTGACAAGTGGCTTATACTTGTTGAGGCGATTTTGGCGGAGTAGACGCTGGTTGACAATACGGAGAAAGTACCAGTTGAGAGCGGCATCGATAAGAAGGATCAGAACCTTGGAAGTGCGATCCCAGTACTTATTGATGAGAACGAATCTAATCAATGTCAGAATCTGTACAAGTCGGGGTCAAATTGTGTGTACTTACGTTTGGCTGACGGGAGGGCTGACGTGGGAAGGAATGAAAATGATAAAGACGGCAAGGTTGATGCATGTCATAACAGCGGCCGTTCCCCATTTCAATCGTTGCATTGTCTTTCGCGACTCGGAAATGATGGCGATTCGGTTGATGATGATCTGCATGAGAAGTTGGGTTTCAAACACCCAGAATAATAGAATAAAAAAGAAAAGAGTGACACTGGACGATTGTTAGACACCAGCGGGAACAGGAAAGCAAAGGGGTACCAACCTGGCTTCAAGAACGCCATTGAGAAAACAGTAACCAAGAATGCCGAGTCCTACGTTTGCCATAATCTCGCCCCAGATCATGTAGATGTAGGCACTGCGCAGAGGACTCTTGTTTCGCCTTGTCTGCTTCATGGCCTCCCAAACAGTTAGAAAGCCAAAGCCAATAGTGAAACCGGCAGCCATGGAGGCCACCTTGATGTCGGTCTGAGAAGCCATGATGTAAGGAGTGAATGGGAAGAAAGACGCTGGGATGAATGGACGGGGAAGAAATGACAGGAAGGGGAGAAGGGATCGACGGCTGGATATAAGAAAAACGTGGTTCGATACTCTGGAGCCTAGGGAGGCCAATTGGCTTGACTTATTTCATCCTGGGGACGCTAAGTCGTTTGTTTCTTTTCTGCAGTAATTCCGTAGCCCAAGTCAGGTCCCACGTTTTCTTTCTCTTCAGTCTAGGTCGAGTGTTTTGGATGTGGATCGTGGATCTGGTGGCACTAGATCTAGCTGGATTTGTGTTGGGATGGCCTAGAGGCAGATCAATGGGAGAAGGGTTTAGCGTAGATCATTGGATGAGGGTCTGCCAGAAGAGGAGATTTTGATCCGGGACGGAATGATGATGTGGGTGTATAAATGTGTAGCTTTGGGGTTTCATCTGGTACAGGGAAAAGCTTGTTGTCGTAAATCATAAAGAGCGAGAGAATTATCGAAATGGAGAGAATGTTCACAATAAAGCAGAGGCTTTGGAATAGTGTACTCACGACACAGCATCCTGAGCAGAGACCCACGAACCAATTCAAGATGAGGATCTTCTTTACTAGTTTACGTAACATCACCCCTTTCTTCTTGAAGGAACATCATTTACATGCAGCAACCGTCGATCCATTGTGGGAATAACTGCAGATTCTTCCCGAAACTATGGCTTGGCGAGGGCCGCCTGTGTCCATGGCCGGCGCTATTGGACGGGACCTAGAAAGAGAAGAAAATCACCGAGAAAGGCCTCGGTAACTCCACTGTCAAAGCGTGAGAATCGTCATTAGATGACAGGAGCTCAGGACAGACGAGACAAAGAAGGGGACGAAACCGCCCACTTGAGTTGGTACTGACAAGCCTTAATCATTAGCGTCTTGTGTACCGGCCTGTCGGATCTCGTTGCTTTTGTCGGCGAATTTTGCCATTCCAGGAACAGACGGATACTCCGGTAGTGTTGCAGACTTTTCGGCTTCGTTTCCGGACGGCGTCGATTGAATCATGTAGTCTCTTTAGTCGGCGTTAGGTGAATCTGACGTCTGTACTTTGTTGATCCTCTGGGCCGAGCAATGGAACGACTTGTCGGTGATAATGTCTTGAAAATTAAAAAGACACGTGGGATATGGTCCCTTTTGAAGGATATGAACTTGATCGGACGGGATGACACGGTTGAGCTCATTTTAGCCTTGGTGGGTGTCAACAGCGACTGGTTGATGTTATTTTTATGAACAGCCCGTCAAGGGTCTCTGGTCATAAATGAAACCCGACAAGATTAGGGGTTACACTGTGAGTGAGTTTATCTTGAGAAAAACCAATCATGAGAAAACAGGGGTTGTCTGAATGTGATTCATCTGATGCGGGCAGGGAGAAGCTCCCGATCTGGACATGCCAAGAATCCAAGACAATCAATAGCAAGCATTCTTCACGTTAGCTGAAAGCATCATGTCCACGATGGCTTCACAATTATTGAAGCGGCAATCCCCCTTTTCAGCCAGGACTTTTCTTTTCTATTTGTCTTCCTTTCTTCATTCGAAGGGTTTTCGCCCCATTTAATAAAAGAATCAATTTTTCAGTGGACGACCTGGTCACTCCACATGGCGGGCAATCCTCCACTTGACGGAACATCTACGCTAGTGGCGATTCTTTGCATCCGGACGTGGTTCCTTTTTCGTGATTAGGGCGAGCATGTTTTGCGTTAAGACATCAAGATCTATTCCAGACTGTCGGGAGCAGAGTCAGGGGCACGTCTGGAATTGAAGTCGCTGTAGTCAGTCTTTGACACTTGTGCTCGATTAAGTTTAGGTATGGATATGCTGGAACAGCGGACAGTTCTGAGACACGTGCTTGTGATGGAATCACCATTATCGCTGGAGTGTCTACTCGGGCCAAGCAATCAAGCCCACTCAATATTTACAGCTAGTTCAACAGCACAAGCAACCCTGCAGGAATAAGACTGTTCCGAGCATGCATGAATCATCGCCATGCTAACCGCCTCAAGCTCGAGCGTACGTCATGTAAAGTAACCAGTCAATTCACGTTCAAACAAACATCCGCTTATCGCTAGCTATGGTACATTTTGGTCGTTATCCATGTCATTCTTGCAGTTGTCCAAACCGTCATTTACGTCTTATAAGGCTTCTGGCCAGCAACGTTTCCAGGAGGGGAATATCTGGCAACAGTGTACCAGCCTCCCTTGCCGTCGCTTGCAGTGGCAATAGCGAATTTAGTAGTCTTGTTCCACATGATTTGGGCTGCTGTTTGTTAGCGACAGGTGCTTTTCTGCGCATAGTGGACTTACTGTAATGGCCGTAATTGGAGAAGTCACCCTTGGGAATTGTTTCATTCTTGTAGTTATTTTCTTCGGACAGCCTGGCACACGTTAGTAACGCGATTTGACTTATCTCGAGTGCGACTTACCATCCCCTTGTACCCAAGGTGATAGGGTTTACAATAGTCTTGGAGGAACTGTCCACCCGTCAGTCCATGCTTTGCTTCCCGCACACACTAAACTTACGATGCATAGGCCAGGTTCTCGCCCTGGTTAACTCTATCCTTGGCCGCAGAGTGAACAAACTTGTTCTCCTTTGCCAGCTTTTTGGCATATGCCGCGGCTTGCGAATGGAGAGC
This sequence comes from Fusarium penzigii, assembly GCA_013623535.1. NCBI lineage: Eukaryota > Fungi > Ascomycota > Sordariomycetes > Hypocreales > Nectriaceae > Fusarium > Fusarium penzigii. Next base: position 105,764 of record JABFFC010000040.1, read on the forward strand.
GGAATCCCACTGAAGAGTGCTAATATTCCTGTTCTTGCGCGCCACATTGTGTAGACGGTAAGCCTCAGCCTGGTCGGAGCTCAGAGCCCTCGTGAAGAGCTGCTCGACCCATCGCTTGCTAAAGATGGAGTCGGAGCTTAGAATTCCTAGATTGGGAAGCGGAATGATGGGTTCGGCGTTGGAGAGAGCCGTGTCTTTGAAGTCGATGTTGACATCGTCGGGGGTGATGAAGACGGGGTCGTCTACAGTGACGGTGAGATCGCCAGGGTATGGGGTGCTATCCTCAGAGGGGAGGGGATTGCTCAGAACATGAGAACTGAGGAGAAGTAAAGATCCGAGGTTGATTGAGAGATGCATCGTGAGTGTAGGTAATTGTGTGCGTAAAGTAGTGGCGTAGTCTGAGATTGCTGGTGTTTGTTACTGTGAGTAAATTTCATGAATTAAAGACTAAATCACTTCACCAGGGCACGTCGACTCTTATTTATGCTGGCTGTTATTATTGAATTACAGCCAAGATCGAAAGCCTTTTGTTTGCCCCTTGGCATCGCAGCTCAATGGTTTACACTATTGCATTCCACTCAAAAGGGCTCAAGGTTGGAATGATGTGGGATCAACGAAGCCGAAAGCATAACTGACCAATGAAATTCATCAGAGCCGTCAATAAGGAATGCCACTTCGAACCCCTATAACTTTATATTGATCTAGACCTTTTCTTGTTCCGTCACATCTCACGAAATGAATATTCAGGAGTTGGTACGGCAGTTTGTTGTGATGTAATACCTGACGCACAGAATGAGCAATGGGAATTTGTGCTCCAAAATGCCATGTTCAGCTGATACTGATTTTTGTCAAAGGCTGGATTGCTTCATAGGTGCATCCTGTTGTAGACCAACACTTTATTGCGAGACCATATAATGGGAGATACGTACTAATAGGTCTATGAATTTCATTTCAATGTTCAACAACTCACTAGCCACCAATGATGCCATCACTTTCCGATAAATCACGGCCTATGTCCACGATGTATGAGATCGTGCAGATCCAGTCGATGTCATTAGTTGTCAATCAATACCAGAGCATGTAATCATTTGACAGGTTTCAGTACTTGGACCCTGAATAAGGGTCTAAAACAACTGATGATCAAGAAATGACAACGTTGAACAAACCGTCAATCTGTCTTGGCTCAGGGAGCGGACATGACCAGAGATCTACAGGACCTACCGTTCTGACGTATCGTCCTTCTTCCAGTATCATGCTTGTCCTCATTCTTTTCATGAGCACCTGACGTCCCATAAGTTAGGGTTTGACAGATTTGATGCCAGCCCGGATGCGGACAGCTAGTTTGGATCGGTATGGGAATGAAACCTAAAGCGGATGATCTACAGCAAATTGACGACAATGAAACCTTATCCCACATGTCATGTCGACTTTTCGTGCCTGGGCTTGCTGGTTCCTGCAGGTGGCGGATGAATAGTGTGGTGCCTGGTTTACAAAGAGTTGATGTTCTTCCTCATGAATTGGGATGACAAATGAATAGACTTATCCAAGTATCCATGCTGAATTTGAGTTAGAAAGCCTCGATGATTGAAATAGTGCACTTGCTGTATTATAACACGGTCTGAATCTTCCCGAACATTCTCCTTCAGCCGATCTGCGGTCCTCAGAGTTACTGAATAGTTTGATTGTCGTGACGGAATGATAATCATCTACTGCCGTCATCTCGTCATCCAGGGTCTCCGATAGGCGTTCAGCTATCGCAATACTGGCTGTACTTGCGTCATGGCTGAGATCATCAAAATCTCACTCGGTTCGATTCCACCACGTTTTGCCCATGGTAAATTTCTGTCTCGATAACTGTCCCCAAGATCTCAATCAGTGTGTTCATCTCATTAAACTGCTTTATCATAAACGTGTGACCCGTGTGGCTCATTCCGAGTGTCCGGTGCTGGTTCTTTGGCTTTCAGTGATCATCGTCTGTCAAGTATATGATTCACAAGACTGTCATATATCGCCACTACCCTTTACCCGGGAAATAATCATAATCGAGATGGTGGTGTAAATCCAGTCTATTCCGTAGCCCTCTCGCTAACATTGCCAATCTATAATCTATAATCTATAATCTATGATAACATTGCATCCGTCAATCAAACACATCCATAACATAGCGAATGTTTCGCTGGGAATCAAGCCACTCCTGTGCCTTCTCCTGGCCCATCTCGTCGCCCTTTCTCTTCTCCATCTCCATCTTGATCTTAATCCACGACTCCTTGACAGAATCCGCCATGGCTCTGCTACCACAGATGTAAACTGTAGCGCCCTTCTCCCAGAGGTCGAGGAAATCCTCCTTGTCCTTCCACAGACGGTCCTGAACGTACTTGCAGCCTTCGCTCGATGCTGGCGCGCGACTGTATGCTCGTCGTACATCAACTACGCCCTGATTCTGCCATTCGTCAAGTTCATCGCGATAGAGATCATCCCGATCGGGAGAGCGACATCCGAAGAACAGAATAGCAGGGGCGAGCTTTCTTCCGTTGGCAATCATGATGGCTCGTTCCTGTAGGAAACCTCGGAAAGGAGCAAGACCGGTGCCGGCAGCGATACACAATATCGGGGTCTGCTCCGGGTTTGTAGGCAGACTAAACGCAGCAGGGGATGAGCGGATGGCGACCTGAAGCGTGTCTCCTTCGCAGAGAGAATCGAGGAAAGATGTCGCGACGCCGAGGTATGACCCATTGCCAGAAAGCGAGGGCTTGTTGAGGACCGAAAAGGTGATGGTTACGTTCTCGGGGTTCCAGAGAGGAGACGATGAGATGGAACTGATAAAGTTAGATCTGTCAAGCTGAGAGTACTGGCAGACTTACTATTGTCGAATGCGCATGGAAGGCAGCATTAACAAGAAAACATCGACAGGAACTTCGACGGACGGGAAACGTTCAAGGACATCCAGAACGGACACTCGTTTGGCGGCAATCTCAGTGCCATATTCCTCATTGGCTAGAGATTCCAATTGCTTTTTGATGGCCTCGTCTTTTGTAAACTCTCCGATAGTGAGAATGTTCTAATCAAGTCAGCTAATGTAATCACTCGGCACGAATGACTCACCCTCTTGGTAGCCGGCTGAGAGAGCTCGACATATGAACTCAGAATGTCGTTTGCAGAAACAGAACGAGCTGTGGGAAGTGCAGTTGATGATTTACTCGAGATCTCCAACTGAGCATCAAGTGGGAGCTTGAAGCGGCGCATCACTCGTCTAACCGTCTCCTGGGGGTTGATGGGAAGAATGGCAAGGTAATCTCCAGCGGTGTAGGAAACACCCTCTGGCAACTTGATCTGCACGTGCTTCTTCCTGGGGTTGCTCTCATCTCCCTCAACCAGAGTTCGTGTCTCTACGACCGTACCCTGCCTGACGTCTGATCGAAGAGTAGATGCTCTCAAGCTCGATACGCTCAAGTCGAGTCTCTCGATCTTGTTGCCGGCTTTCTTCTCCACGTTGTATCGGGATTCGAGTGCAGGCCACAAAATGTTATCCTCCCATGTTTCAAAATCAGTAGAGACCATATCTGTTGAGGCATCCGTGAGACCAATCTCAACAAGTCTAGTAGCACCATTCTTTTCAAGGGTACTATCCACCAGTTTCGGGATACGGTGGAAGGTCTGTACCCAATCTTTGTGGCCGCATCCAAAGACAGCATAGGGAACATCCTTGAGAGATTTGGAGGATTCATCGAGAGATTCGAGCCAGGCAACAAAATGACCGGCATTGTCGGGGGGCTGGCCTTCGTAGGATGCCGTGATGATGACAACAGGGTGGTCAGTAGGGAGCTTGTCCTTGCCGCTGTCCAGACAGTCGATCTGAGAAACCTTGAAACCATGGGCAGCAGCATCGGTAGCCACTCGCTGAGCCAGGGATTCGCACGTTCCACTGTTTGAACCATATAGAATGGTCAAAGGCACACCGTTCTCGACCTCGGCGGATTGGCTAGCAAGCTTCTTCTGATCGTCCTGCTCAATTGACAACCCTGCCAATCTGCGCTCGAGTGAAGTAGGAGTGAGGTTGTCGCGAAGGATAGCTCGCATGTACATATCCTTGGGCTTGATTGTCAGAGTCTGTTTGTAATCGAGTTTGTATTCAGGATCCAGGACAAAGTTGAAGTTTTGCAGAAGCATTGTCATGACCAACAGAGCCTCTTGCCAGGCGAATGGACGGCCGATACAAGCTCGCATTCCGTTGCCGAACGGTTTCCACGAGTTGGGGAACTCTTTGTTGAGACGAGCAAAGTTTTCGTCAAACATGCGTTCGGGCTTGAATTCGAGGGCATCGTCGCCGTAGACCTTGGGGTCAAGGTGGGATTTTGACAGAAGGTTGACGATTGTCTCACCAGCCTTGACGGGGTATTTGCCAGCAAGAAGGGTATCCTCGAAAGCCTCAACTGTGAATAGTGGAATGGTCGCGTTCAATCGGAGGGTCTCGCGGAGGACGCCATTCATGTATGGTAGCTTGGAGAGGTGCTCAACCTTGATGGCGCCCTTGCCTACAACTTGGTCAACTTCGGCCTGGGCTTTTTGGTAGGCTTCGGGGTGTCGAAGCAGCTGATAAAAGGCAAATGACAAGAGTCCTGAAGTTGTCTCGTGGCCCGCAATCAAGAAGGTAATCAGGTTGTCCATGATACTCTCGTCAGTCATTTTCTTTCCCGTCTTGGAATCAACACCGCTCAGCATAGCAGCCAAAAGATCCTTGCGGTCGCTGTTTCCTGATTTACGTGCTTCCAAAACAGCCTTTGCTGTGCTTCTCATGACATCGATATCGTGCTCAAACTTTTGGTCTCTACTACGGTAGACAAATGAAGGCAGAGGGGGACGTCTAGGCTTCTCTCCGGCTTCGGTAAGAAAATCACCCATGGCTTCGATGAAGGGATGTAGCTCAGGTGAATAGTAGCTGTTGAAACGGAAGCCCATGGAGCACAATGCTAGCGTATCTAATGTCAAGCGGGTAAAGTCGTCGGTGACCATGATGGGTGCGTCTGGTCCAAAACGAGCCCATTTCAAGGCAAGCTGTGAGGCGACATCGTGCATTTCGTCGTACATGCCCCGAATGGACAGGGGGCCGAAAGCTGGCATGAGGACTCTGTGAGCGATGCCCCAATTCTCTTCACCCATTTTTGCCTAAACGGTCAGTATGCACAGCGAGTGATGGGGTATGTACATACAGTAAACAATCCATCGTGAACACCGGCTCTGACTTGCTATTGAGCGTTAATAACTGAATGATGAGATGACGCTCAGTACTTACGCTCAATGCTGAGTTTACTGATTTTTTAAAACGCTTCTCGTCGCAAGTCTCGTTGACCAACTCCTGAGTAGACACCAAAACAACAGTTCTGCCGGGAAATCTCAATCGGTAAATTTCGCCTTGGACGTGTTAGCTTCAATAGTTGACGGAGCCCGACGCGCCACGATCTTGGTATGATGCGACTAACCACATTGGTCGGCGAGACTGTTCATGGAGCCCAGGGGGAATTCAGGGTCGATTGAGTTGATGTTGCCAAGCAGGGGAAGACCCTTTGGCTCTGGAATTTCGACGGTTTCTGTCATGGTGGACGATGTACGATATTTACCAGACTAGATGATTGAAGCTGGCAATCTGGTGGGAAAAGAGGGAGTTAAATGTTAACAACGAGACGAGTGGCGATCATGGTGAAAAATTTACACCTAAAATAACCCACTGATTAGATACATACGAAAATGAGACAACCAACAGCTATGACACAATCTGATTCAATGCCTCGGCTCGTATCGTATTGGTCTGTGCTAGAATCCCCGAATCATTGCGAGACAAGAGCTGCATGAAATTGTACTCTCCGTCGGGAGAAACACAGACGTAACATCAAAGATGAGCAGTCCAATGACTGACGCAAGAAGAGATTATCTAATGTCATGCCAGAACGTCTCAACAGTTGGGATGTTTCTTGTTCACGGCCGTGTTTGCCTCATAGAGTTAAAAAGTCCTGACCGGACTTTATAGCTGCTTGGTTAGTCGGTCCACCAAATGCCGCGTCGCCGATGTGTTGGCCCCTGATTCGGTAGTTATCAAGATGACTGCTGATTGGATGAATTGAAGAATGCGTGCGGGACAGGATCGGACTTGTCAGTCAAGTATGCGTGCGTCGAGTCTGCATCGTGATTGGCAGTCTGGCCAGCTTCTAGGAGAGAAATTAGCACAGACATCTCAACAATCACCTCTGGTTTCGTGGTCTAGTTGGTCATGGCATCTCGTTAACACCGAGAAGGTCCCCGGTTCGAGCCCGGGCGAAATCACATTTTTGTCTCTCTATTTTGTTCGTTGGTATTTGTGAGCAGAACCAGAAGGGTAACCGCTTTTTGCTATTGCATGACTAGCCTTGGACGAACAGTCACTTACCAAAGTGGGCGTTAATAATCATCACACACATATGACTGCGTTTGCCCGACTTAAGCTGCTTTGGACGCCATGGTAGGGGCTAAGATATTAAGTTACCTATTGTTTTACCGTCAATTATCAGAAACAACCAGACTCGAATAAATACATAAGCATCCAGTGCGTCACGTTGTATGGTAATAATGAGAGAAATAGATATTATCATGCCGTAGGGTAGCGTGATGAGGAGCGACCTGACCTACCTGGGATGACACCATACCATACTAAACCACCCTAAGAGAAGCTGTAACACCTAATATTAATGTTAATCAAGTCTATCCAGTTTCGTTAATCATATTGTGTTGTTCCTTATGAGTTCTCCTCTTACACAAATTTATCTATAATCCCAGTCGTAAACATCAGTAGCAAACACTAGTCTTGCGTTAACGTGATGGATGGCAACACAACGAACACAATTGAGCAGGATATCATAGTATAAGCGGTTTCAGTCCATGGCACGCCGGTACTGCCAATACCTTGTATCTATGCAGTCAATCCAGTTAATTCTACTGTTAGAGCCTGTCCTAGCATTAGTCTTCCACTGCAGCACTGTCCCATTCTTCATACTTTCATCATAACCTAGGTAACATGCTTGTTTAACTTTTTCATATTCGACTTATATCGCTCATATCTTTGACACACTAAACGGCTGATGTTAAGCATCAACTTCTCGCAGACTTCACGACCAAAGCATGTCATAACTAAGCAACATAGTTGGCTTCCATCCAACCACCATCCACATACCACTCCTGCTTTGTCACCATCTTACTCTCATCTCCCAACAGGAAAGCAATAGACGCAGCAATCTCTTCAGGCTTAGCGTATCGCTTAATGATCGATGTCAGATTCTCATCCTCAGTCATGGTCCATGTTCCTTGACCGTTGGGCAGGTGAAGAGGCTGACGGATCATATCCGTATCGATACATCCCCTTGAAATGTCAGTCAACTGGCCAAAAAAGTCTGCTGGTTCCACTTACGGGCACAATAGGTTGACTCGGATGGGGTTCTTGGGATACTTGGCTCCTCCCTCGTATGCGGCAGCTTGGCTAAGACCACGGATGGCGTTCTTGGAGGCGGCGTAGGCACCCATGTTACCAGAGGCGTACTTAACCTGCTGGCTTCCGCAGTTGACGATGCTTCCTCCGGGCTTCATGTTCTTCATTTCATATTTGATGCTGTTGAAGGTGCCAATGACGTTCACGTCCAATACCTCCTTGAGCTCCGAGAGATCCAGCTCCTCGATTGTATGGATGCTCTTGTTCATCTTGGCTGCAAGCTGTCAGATATTTATATCAATAACAAGAAATTCTGGCTCACCTGCTACGTTGGCAGCACCGTCAAGTTCACCCCACTTGGCCACTGTCGACTCAATCCAATTCTCGACATCCTTGGGATTGCTCACATCAACAGGAAAACTTAAGATGCGACCCTCGACATTGGGGATGTCCTTTTCAATATCGGCGATAGCCTTCTTCAAATTTTCCTCGGACGTGGCCGCCATAGACACCTTGGCACCTCGCGTGAGGAGGTACCGAGTAAGGGCAAGACCAGTGCCCCGGCTCGCTCCCGTCACGGCAATGACCTTGTCTTGAAAGGGGTATGGATTGGCCATTTTTCTTTTGATGGATCGAATTGCTTAGTTGATGTGCGTTTAAACGAGAGCGTATCGTAACCGTTACTTAGGATCCTGGGTGTCTACTGTAGATTTTATACGTGACTCCAGCACAGACATTGCTTTGAGAGGGGTCGTACTCTAATCCAATGCATGTTAACGGAGAGGGTGTTCCCTAGCACCGTAGATAAGCCAAGGGAATGTCAACGGCGTCGTGGGAGGCATGTGCTGGCAGGGGGTCTAATTTGGCTCAGATCTTCAGGAGCTTTGCCCAAGTGGTGGATGTCCATGTAGCAATAGGAGTGAGATCCCTGGGGGGAATACTGCATATATGATGAATCGTCATCTCTCAATGAGAGAAAACATCCGGCACCATGGTGGTGGATTTACCAAAGTCGTTTTTACTGGCTATGACACATAGGACGCGTTTCATCTATCTGCAAGGGTCCGAATGTCTCTTATTCATGAAGTAGAATCCTTCTCACTGTCGTGTTCTCAACGGAAAAGGTAAGACTGAAATCACTGTGATTAATTCTATTAAACTTGATATAAATTCACGAGTCGCATGACATTTAGTGAAGTGTAGGAAAGAAGAACAACCAATGGTTTGCCTCTTGGAGAGCACATCTTCATGACGTGTAGAGTTATTATACTGGAAGGTTTGCGTCTTCCCGGAGCATTTCTTTCCTGCTCATTCACCGTATGTGAACCTGGCAAACCACCAAGGGTTCACATCCTTTTTATGGCCGTCGCGCAAATCATTGCTTTTTGGAAAACGTTTCCCATGATGCCAGAAATGCCCAGAATTCAGCGGAGCAGAGCGGATATGATAAAGTGGGAACGGTACAACGTCGTCTAGACAGCTGGCAGCTTGGCATGTATGCGGTGCAGGCTCTTCTTGCTTCATTTTATCGTTTGAGAGATTTCTTATCGTTTACTAAACACGGTGTTGAATACTGTCTATCCAAGCTGTTGGTAAGAACAACAAAATGTGGAAATCTAAGCGATCTATTAATGATATTTGACGTCCATGTGGACATTCCTTGTTCGTTACCAGAAAGATGATACCTCCGACTTGACAGCATTACTTTATACCCATCTCGGTTACTCCTCGAATTAGCTCAAAATAGCCGCTTTTAGGAGCATTTATTAGACTGGATAATATCCCCGAAGCCTGTCCAGACGTCAACTCAGGTCATAATCCCTGGGCACATTTCTATTCCGTCTTCTCGTCCGACCTCGCATAAGGGATCTGCGGCGGCTTATGACACATCCTAAGCATCAGTTCAGGGTCGGCAGACGTCTCCTTCGTAAAACCACAGCATAAGGATCCTGCCAGGTTGACCCGATGCACGCGGGCGGGCCTGGGATCCTTCGTAGCCCACTATAAACCAGGGATATCCGGTGCAGCGGTCTTGGAGCCGTCCTTGTTTTTACTGTGCAATGAATTCTTCGAAGATGAGAGTCAAGTAAAGCCAACTGATTGCCGGTGACATCGCGTTGATTTCCAGGCGGTTTGCAACATCCTTTATAATTAAGTTCCTGGAGGATCAGCCATTGTGACATTATGGTGCAAGTGCAACTATGCTGCATCGATAGGAGAATAAATGCATGATTCATTAGCTAGGGTGTTATCGCCTCATCTGGTCAGGGTTGTGATTCTTGTCGGGATTTCATGCACATATCTTGAATGACATGATGGGTTTAGCTGCCACAACGCCCAAGATGCTTGTTTGACCACTTTAATAACTGTACTGGATGAACGCCTGTCACTCAACTCAACAGCAGTGGCGTTACAATTCGATTTTGAGCTGTACCTATTCAATATTGCAGTTCATCAAGAGGCTAGGCTGTTGCCCGCAGACAAACTTTGGTAGCTCATCTGAGCGGTAAAACTCGAAACAGACTTGGATACCAGTGCCATGGATTCAACCCCTGGAAGCCGTTGAAATTATCTCCCCAGTGTACCCATCGGACAAACTGTCCTAGTCGCCAAGATTAGGGACCGATCATTGCAGCATGTGAATGGTAGCGGATACGGTCTTGTTCCAAGTTCCTGCATTGACCCATCGCCTCCCTGGGAGGAAGGATTCTGTGTGGCATCCGAATTGGGCCAGAGAGAAGAGAGGAAAGAGACGGGTTTGTTCAAGTCGGGGGAATAAGACTAATGAAACCTCCTGACCTGGGCCCTGTCAAGAACTGCCGGATAGGCTTATTTTCATGCAGATCGTATCGGATGAGTTTTCTCTTAAAAGATTCCGGGTTCGATATTAACTACCCCGGGTTTTTCGTATGAAAAAGAAAGTAACGGCTCGTTCAAATTCTTTCGTTGGACTTTATGCTTTTCTCGGACAAGCCAAACATACGAGTACGACACGCCAGAACGAGTAAACATGTCTGATACCGTCTACATGATGGAGCCGCCTGAGGGTCAGGACAGATGGGATGCGGCTGATATGGTGACGACACAGACGGTCATCGGAGCGGCTCTGTTTGCCTTTGCGACAGTTATCTATGGTTTGCGAATTTATACCCGGTTACGACTCATGAATAACCCTCTACGACTGGATGACTGTGAGTTGGTCGACGTTGGTATATGGTGGTGTACTAACATGGGCAGACATAACGGGCGCTTCGTTAATAGCATGCTGGCTATTTTATGGTAACACTATGGGCAGTAGGTTCACCTTTCCAACTATTCGTAGTAGACACTGACAGAAGCAGTGGTTGCTCATGGTGGATGCGCACGTAATTTCTGGCAGGTCACCTTGCCCATGTATGAGACTCTTCTCAAGGTAGGTCAACACAGCATTGAGATGTCTGCAGCTAACCTTGTCAGTGGACGATTCCGGTCAATATCTTCTACATGCTTTCGTCAGATCTCGCCAAGATCTCCCTGCTATTCTTCTACTTGCGACTATGCCCCGAACGAAAATTTCGAATCCTCGTCCAGACTCTAGTCGGATTGTTCATTTTATACGCCATTGTCTATGCCATGATTAGTCTGTTCGGCTGCCAACCCATTCACGCCTCGTGGGACCTCGCCGCTCAAGCTACTGGAAAATGTGTCGACAAATTCGGTTTCTTTCTGGCAGCATCGGTCGCCAATGTCGTTATGGATATAGTAATCCTGCTTCTACCGCTGCGAATTGTTATTCCTTTACAGATCCCCCGACGGCAGAAAGTTTCGCTCTTGTTTCTCTTCACAACTGGTGGCTTGTAAGTGTCTACCCGGCATGTCAGTGGTAGTTGCTAATTATGGCCAGCGTCATCATCGTCGCCATCTACAACTGTGTCTTGACTGTTCAACTTTTCAACAGCGACAACTACACCTGGGGTCTCTCCTACGAATTATGTTGGATGTATGCTGAACTGACAGGCTGCGTGATCTGCGCTTCTGCCAGTTCGCTCAAACCTTTCTTCACGCGATGCCTCCCTGGCCTATTTGGTTCCCACGTCGATAGCTCAACACACCCATCACACGGTACCCCCGGAGGATCATATGCTTTGAGGAGTCGACGACAGCTGAGCCGCAAGCAACCAGACGCTATTGAACTGCACTCTGGAGATGATTCAGAATCCGCGAGGAAACTCAACTACGACGACGAGGCAAAATTATGGACAAACCCGGACACTCAATCGGGCCAGACAGTCATGGTGTCGGCCAAGAAGACAAAACGATCATTCTCCAACACGTATGAATCCAGGTCTAGGAGTAACTCGAATGCTCAATCGACGAACCCAGTCCCAAACCCCAGAGGCATCAACATTGTGTCAACAACGGAGGTTCTCTACAGTCCGCGGGAATAGGGATAGGGATGGAGGCGTGCGAATGGTATAATTTGTAGTTTGTAAGCAACGGACTAGTCGGGAGGATATTGGACAACCACTAAGCATGAATTTCTTATTGTATAATAATTGATAGATAAATCAAGGGCGGCCTCTACCTGATGTGTTATTTCTTGCCATATGACTTCCAATTCTGCCAGGCTTCAGTCTGGGTTTCTCGGTTATAGAAGAAGTGGTGCATCCCCAATGATATGCAGGTCCTTATCGGGCATATCATATCGTAAACTCACCAATTAACACGCTTACATAACTAACATTAGCCCTCAAGATTAGATCCAACCCCTCACGATTTGTCAACATGGCTCTTTCAATCCATCCCGACAATATCGTGAGATAACATGCCTCCAAGTCTAGTGCTGCAACCTCCATTGCTCAACTCAGCAACACCATGGGCTACGACGTTGGACAACCTGATTGACATATTGTCTTCTCCATCTACCGGTGGCGTCACTACCCGGACTTCTCTTATCAACGCGTTTGATCATCAGCATGATCAACACCAGTACCTCTTCTTCGATCCAGCTACTACAGTGCCGAATCCAGGGACATCCTCCACACCAGAATGTCCAACCGGTCATACACATCAGGCCACAGCTAGTCTGAATAGTTTAGGCTATAGTCCGATCCCTCTGGATGGTTATCTGGAATTCTTGTCAAAAATTGCCGAAAAGCTTCCTCACCTCAAAAAGACAGTCATTGTGAGCGTTACTGGTCCTCCCGAAGAGATTAAGATGTGCTATGAGCGTATCGAAGAGACTGCACGACGTCTGCCCTTCCCTCTGGCCATGGAAATCAACATAAGCTGTCCGAATATCCCTGGCGCACCACCGCCCGCATACGACGAAGTAGCTCTCTCGCGATATCTTGCTATTCTGCCGAAAGAGCCAAAGCTACCTGTAGGTATCAAAACACCACCGTATACCCACAGCGGACAATTCAAGGCCATGGTAAATGCTTTGCAAAGTGTAGCTTCATCATTGAGCTTCATCACCGCAACAAACACACTGGGATCTTGCTTGATTTTCAACGGACAAGATATCGATAGTCCAAGTCCTCAACTGCCGGGTTTAGGTATTGGCGGAATGGCTGGACCTCCCTTGCATCCTCTTGCTCTCGGTAATGTGGCGACGATACGGAGACTACTCGACGAAGAACCCTCTTTGAGGCATATTCAGATCATTGGCGTAGGTGGTGTTCGGGATGGTCAGGGCTATCGTAGGATGAGGACTGCAGGCGCATTTGCCGTGGAGGTTGGGACTGCTTTGGGCGATCAAGGTGTTGATGTATTCGGAAGGATTGAGAAAGATGTAGATGGCAAGTGGTGATATTCCGTGCGGTACAATATTGGCTATTGACTTGGATTACAACGTGTAAATGGTCCCATCGGGTTTAATTCAACTTGGGAGAGTATGATACATGGCTATGATCATCCTGTGTATGATGACTTCCCCTCATCATTCTATACCCTCGTAAGTCACCCAAAGATCTTCAAAGTCTGTCGAGCTAGCCTCGGCACATGTCGGGATGGACACTCCACATTACAAATCCCGACCAGGCCGAACCATCCATGTGACGACTGTCATTCTATCCATTTGACAAGATACGCATTCTCCAGGCTTGTATCCCACGTTCTGTCCCTCAAAAATAGAGTTGGTGACATCAGTTTGGATTCAACTTTATTCCCAACATGGTAGGAAAGCTCGTATATTCGACCTTTTTAGTCCAAGACGACCCGAGAATTTGGACAAGACCCCTGCACATGGTGGAATTGCGGATTTGTGTGACCCGGATTTTACTAGTTGAATGTTTTGGGTTACGAGCTCGGGATTGGTAATCACCGATTCTCAGCATGGACCAGGCGGTGCAATACTGAGTCCGTGGATGAGATGATTATCATTGCCATTTCTCGTCTGTACTTATAGTCTCGATATCCTACTTGTTTCTTCGTCACAAATACTTACTCAACATTCAATCTTCTCACATCATTAGTCTGACTTTAAACAACTCGTACTCAAATCATTCACCATGACTACCGTTATTCTCCAGTACCCCTCCGGACACGAGTTCAACGTCGACTACTATGTCAACACCCACATGCCTCTTGCTGAAAAGTGAGTAAAACAGCATAGCCCAGCGTCGTGACCGACCCTAACATGAGTGTCGTAGAATCTGGGGACCACTCGGCCTTTTGAGCTGGAAGGTCGTCACTGTTGAAGCTGAGGGCCCATTCCAGGTGTACTCCATAGTACACTTTGAGAGTGCCGAAAAGTTCCAAAAGGCCATGTCGGCATCTGAGGCAAAGGAACTCCACGACGATGTCAAGAACTATACGACGGGCCAGGCGACAGTTGTTGTCGGAAAGACTGCAGGAAGTTCTTAGATAAAACGATGGGCATCGACGGTGAACCAGGAATTAGCATCTCCATACATTATAATCAGAACTTTTGCGTTGTGAACAGGCCGAGAGTGCCGGATATTCGTTAGAGCCCGTGTGTGTCAAGTGAGTTTTGTCAGGGTCCTTGATGTTGCACAATGAAAAGCACCTAGACGCAGGATTCTAATTTTCGAATGTGAAATGTTTCAGGGTGGCATTGGCCAGATATGAATGAGAATAAGCAGCAACCTGTAAATGCCAGTCATCACTATCGTTATCTTGGCATCAAAGCAGATGAAAGGCGTGATTGTATTGCTTGATAACAAACATCAACGTGGTCGAATAGTATCAGACGATTCAGGAATGCTCAGCCTGGAAGGAATGAGAATGTAGGCAGATATGCGCTAGACGTCTTGGGAGCTGAGTCACTCGGCTTAGATCCTGCATGATACACCAAAGATTCATTCACAGCATCAAACATCGGTCAATCCTTGCCTCCCCGACTGGTGCGCTCGGACTAGATCTCACCGCAGGCAGAAGTGCTGGGATTGTGAGGCTTGGCCTGCGACCTGTTCGTTTATGCACTAAACCGCCTGCTGTCAGCTTAGCTCAACGCCCGCAAAGGGGGCTTTGTAGAGGGGCAGCTCTGTGATTGGGGTCCTGGAGACTGGGCATCGTCCCCGCACTTGTAGGACGGACGGACTGGCCCTGCTCTGCTGCCTGCGGACAAGTGAGTCAGCCTGAACTAACGCTTCGACTTCATGGCCATGTTAGGCAGACAATAGACTGCGAGGGTCGTGAATGGGATAGACGATGTCGAGATGGATTGTCTATAGATATGAAGTCGTTGTCGGTATTTTCTCATTCATTCAACATCATCTTCATCATTTCATCAAAGGTCACACATCGCCTTTGATTACCACTCACATAACCATCAAACTCTCTTTTCCATTCGTTTTATCTTCACATTCACTTGAAATCATGGCTCGTACTGCGGCAAGGAAGACTCGTGGTGGACACCGTCCCGTTCAACCACGAGCTGCCCGCGAGACTGATGTCGAATACATTGCCCTACAGAAAGAAGCTGAACGCCGTGAACGCATCCTGGCTGATCGTATCCGAGTTGCTTCTAAGTGGCGCCCCAAGATCCCTGAAGTCCGCAAGGTCAACTTCGAGGACTTTAAGAACCGCTTCCAAGGCGTCGACGAACGAGACTATGCTGTCGATGTCCTCGTTGGCGGCCCTGAACTCCAGGCTCAGATCCGTCGCGAACAGGGCCAACGTCGACGAGAGGATATTGCTCGTATCCGCCAGAGTTACCTCCGTGTCTACAATGACGCACCCACTGTTGCGCCAAAGGTCGATATCTTTGAAAAGTCAAGACGCGACAAGAGGAGCGAGATCACACAGTCTTCGGATGCCGAGATTCATCGCATTCGTATCCAGTCACAACCCATTCTTGGTCATTTGACATCCCTCCTCAACGATACAGAACAACGATCAACCCCACGCACATTCATGAGGCCCTTCAAGGCTCTCGTCTACTTCCAGCCCAAGATGAAGGAGATCCTCGCCACGCTGGAGGAGAAGTGGGGTGATGTTGAAGGCCTAGATGATGAAGAGATTGTTGTAGACCAGCAGAGTGACGATCTTGGAGAAATCCTTACCGAGGAAGCGCTGGACACTTCCTCAAACGAGGAGAAGACCGAAGACGACACCGAGTCTCTTATTTCAGTTGACTCCAACGCCGACGAGGACTTTGACGGTCTCATGGACAGCCCAGAGGCATTGAGAGATATGCGCTGCTACGTCGACTTTATCGACAAGGAGATCATGCCGCACCACAAAATTCTCGGACAGCACGAGGTCGAAAAGGTCAAGTTTGATGACCTCTGGTCCCTCTTTCGCGTCGGTGACCTCGTCTACATGCCTGCCGCAGGAGAAGCTGGTGGCCGCTACCACCAGATGTGGCGAATCTACAAGACCAAGGTTCCTGAGCCAGACCTGAAGAAGAAGACACCCATCGCATGGAAGTTTTATACCGATGAGCTGGAGGAGGTCGAGGATGTGCCAACATTCGAGGTCTCTGCTTACTACATCGACCACGATGGAACTTCTTTTGGCTCTGTACGACGCAAGTTCGAGATTGAATCGTTTGTCGGAGAGCGTCACATCGATTCTCTTGAGGTGTATCCCGTCCGTTTCAGACACGACCACCAGCAGTTCCTGTCATCGCTCAAGGACCAGGGTACCAACTTTATCAAGTATCTTGAGGATCGCCACCAGCAGTACAGTGCATGGACTCTCACCAGAAACCCTCCAAACAAAACATCTGAGCCGGATGACGACATTCTGCAGAATGAGGATTACGAAAAGATGCGCCATCCCGAGTTTGTCGAGAGTGATGTGATTGTTGATCTCACAGAGGCATACCAGAAGATGCCTGATTGGCGACCAGACTTTCATCAAATGACCCTCAACAAGCCCATCAGGTGTGGCGTCTATCAGGATGACATTCCCATCCAGCATTGGTTCAACGGCACTCGACAGACTCTTGCCTACTCTCAGAACGAAGTTGTGCAAAAGGCTGATGGTGTTGAGAAGCGACAGCGTCGTGACAACCTCGCCATCGACCCCTTCCTCCGTAACAGGGTCAAGGGATCGCGCGTTTTCGAAAGCAACCCCAAGGCTCTGGAGCTTCGTGATGAGGATCTTGTTCTACTGCCCAAGCGTATGTTTGCGTATGCGCTACGTGAGCGACGTTTCCTGCCTATCGATCTGAACCTTCTCAAGCCCATCCGTCGCGAGGCAGGTGTATTTGAAAACCTAAGAATTCAGCGTGACTACAAGGACGTCGTTCGAGGATTGGTCATGTCGCACTTCCAGCGAAAGTCTATCGAGCGCCGATACGCTGATGCATCCACTGAGGGGCCAAGCCAGGATCTGATCCAGGGCAAGGGTCGAGGTCTGGTTGTGTTGCTTCACGGTGTTCCTGGCGTTGGAAAGACAGCAACGGCAGAGGCGGTGGCTATGGAGAACCGCAAGCCTCTGTTTGTCATCACATGCGGTGATCTGGGATTGACACCGCATGAGGTTGAGTACTCGCTCAAGAACGTGTTCCGCCTGGCTCATCTCTGGGACTGTGTTCTACTTCTGGATGAGGCGGATGTTTTCTTGTCGCAGCGATCCAAGCTTGACATGAAGAGAAATGCACTTGTTTCTGTGTTCTTGAGAGTGCTTGAGTACTACAACGGTCTGCTGTTCCTGACGACAAACCGTGTTGGTACTATCGATGAGGCCTTCAAGTCTCGTATCCATCTCTCACTCTACTACGTAAGTTTCTCTATCTCATGCAAGATAATGTTGCTAACATGTCTGCAGCCCCCTCTTGACAAGACACAAACCCGCGAAATCTTCCGTCTCAATATCGCCAAGCTTCGACAGATTCAGTCTGAGCGACACCGAATCACTGGTGACCCTGCTCTCATCATCAAGGACAACGAAATCATCGAGTTCGCGTCCAAGCATTACGAAGACCTCGCTAGATCCACCGGCTGCTGGAACGGTCGTCAGATCCGAAGTGCATTCCAGATCGCATCCAGCCTTGCAGTCCACAACTATGCCACCCAGGCTGAGCTGGCTCGTAGTCGTGGACAGTCACCACCTGCTGCGCCAGTTCTGGATAAGATCTGGTTTGAAAAGGTGCAGATGTCGACGCAGAGTTTTGATAAGCACATGAAGAAGGAATCGGGAATGTATGAGTCGGACATTCCTCTCCGTAGCACGTTCCATGATGATGATTGAGGTCGCAGGTGAATTTTGGAGTTTGGGCTGTCATGGCAATGATTGAATTATTACTCTAGCCAGTAAATAGTGTACTACTATAAATGCTTAAGATGATTTAACTGGTCGCGGTGGAAATACTACCATTACCTGGCAATTTGCATCACGATGGAAGCTTGTACGTGACTACTAATTATCGAACGTGAAAACCTCGATTAGGATGAATACGAGAAACCACCTTTAGCAGACATTAGCTAACGATTGTCTTGACTATCTTCGATCCGATAATCCTCGGTCCTGCAAGTGTCCCCGTGTCCCATTACTCCTTGCGTTATAGCCCGGTCAATAAACCTCTACTCCCGCTCAATTAACCACCACTTAACAAACCGGTTGTCCCTTGCCATACGCGTCCTCGGAAAAGAAGGAATGTTTTGGTACTAGCTCTGGCCAATACCACGAGGTTGTGCCTTGGTTTTCGCCAACCAACACGGCTAAAACCTTTCTCGGCTTGACTAGTCTCGAAGGAAACTGTGTGATGACGCAGTAGAATCTGTAGCTGAATGAGACATTACTGATCAAGTGCCGGATATCGGCAGTGATTTATTGCTGTTGGCTTTACTTGGGTTTAGCTTTAAACTTAAACATCGAGACATTTGCTGTCTCGCTCGAATCGAGTCGAGTTTGCTAACGAAAATCCGGGGCATTTGCATACTTTATTTTACCTATGACGCAGAAGACTGTGCTTTGACAGCGTAGTGTCTCACTTTGGTCGCATGTAGATATGAAGCCCAACGATGACGTTGCGATAAAGTTAATTAATGTTATATACCGTATAATATCATGGCTTTCATCGTCACCGCGATTTGCTGAATAGCCTGCATTTGCTATCGTCGGTCGGCTTCAAGATGCTGCGAACAGCCTTTGTGGCGGCCTTTGCTGCTACTTGTCATGGGTCCAACGTTGCTCGAAAAGTCAACAATGATAACCTCCCACCGCTCACTTTTAACGAAAATGGAACTTTCCAAATCGCCGTCTTTTCGGATTTCCATTTTGGACAATGTTAGTAACTTGCCAGATCTCGTGTATAATGCTAACATGACTGCAGATGAGTCGAGTACCGGACCAGAACAAGATCGGAACTCGGTCATGGTGTTGAACAAGGTGTTGGATTACGACAGACCAGATCTCGTTGTCATCAATGGCGACCTGATCAACGGAGACTCGACTTGGCCTGACAACAGTACCATGTACGTTGACATGATAGTTGAGCCCATGGTCGAGCGTGACTTGACCTGGGCATCAACGTATGGCAATCACGATCATGGATACAATATCGCAGCGGACGGCATACTCGAGAGAGAGCATAAATTCCCCGGGGCGCGAACAAAGAAGATGGTCGATACCGAAACGTCTGGAACGTCGAATTATTATCTACCCGTCTTTTCGAGCGATTGCACTGACGGCGACAAGTGTACCCCTGAACTGATCTTGTGGTTCTTTGACAGCAGAGGAGGGTTTTATTATCAAAGCACGGCGCAGGGAAATTGGGTCGACGAGACTGTGGTGTCGTGGTTCAACGACACAAATACCGAACTCATGCACAAATACGATCGGGAAATCCCATCGCTTGCATTTGTTCATATCCCCATCAACACCACGTTTGCCGTACATATGCAGGTCGATGTTGATCCTAACCACCTGCCTGGTCTGAATGATGACCCTGGCCTTCCGCAGCAGGGGAACGGATGGTGCAGCAATAACACACTAGATGCTTGGTGTGATTATGGGGGTCAAGATGTGCCTTTCATGGAAGCACTTGTCAGTACTCCAGGTATCATCGGACTCTTCTATGGTCACGACCATGGAAACTCGTGGTGCTATCGTTGGGATTCCCAGCTGGAAGGGATGAGCATGAAAGGGAACGGGATCAACCTATGCTACGGACAACACTCTGGGTACGGTGGTTACTCCGACTGGATCCGCGGAGCGCGTGAGATTGTTGTGACCCAGGACAAACTCCAGGATTTAGCCATCGATACGTATATCCGACTTGAGACAGGCGAAGTTGTCGGGAACGTGTCTCTGAACTCTACGTACAATGAGGATTATTATCCTGCCGTACCAGAGGTCAAGACGTATATGAGCGAGAACGTGGGAGACAAAGATCTCCCGGATGATCTGCTGTCGTCAGGGTATTCGGTGAGATGTGATATGCGATATGTTTTATATGTAGTGGTTTGCGTATTGGTGTTGGTAGGAATGGTGATTGATGTATGAAGATATGATACCCAATAGATTATTTATGATGACTTTGTATAATTGTGTCTGTATTGGATACGCTGATGCTATGCGTATGTGCCTCGTGAGGAGGATCGTTATTTCACGTTATGATATGTCGTTTGTTGTGTTTCCAGGTTACCAGCATTCATGGCAACTCGATACTGTTCAAGACAACGACGTTGGTCAACACATTAAGATTAGACACTTGGAAAGTAAAAGTGAGATCGCTAGCCATGGAGATGCAGCTGTCCCAACGGCTTGAAATTATATCAGGATATTCTTTATAGTATGTAAAGTCTGAGTTAGTCAGTTGATCAACACCATGATGGTTGTAGTAATCCCAAGAGCCGGGACATCACGGTTCACAGCACATTACGGGTCACGACTACCAGCAGATACTACAGTCAGATCAAGAAGAGAATAAAATATATTACAAAGAAGATTAACTAAGTAAGTGGTTTATTGTTCAGCTGTAGGTACAGCCATTGGTATCTATACGACCGATCAATCTGTGTATGTGAAGTGATGTAATGTAATGAGATATGTGGATATAAATAAATGCATATAAACCCCATGGCGTCTAAAAATGTAAACATAAACTGCAGAAACCCTCTCCCCTATCTTGACAAGAAACAGCATCAATTTTTGTTATCAATCATCTTAGTATGAGCGTGATCGGTGCATCGCGGGCAGTGGTGTTGTCACCTCCTTCACTGTCACCTCAGCCATCTTGGACTTGCCAAAGTCAAAGTCGAAGCGACCGGGGATTTGTGGTCGGTCAAAGACCTTGGTGATGGCATCAGTCTTCTCATCAAGCTTCTTCTGGGCAGCAGCATCGCGGGCGGGCATGAGACCCTCGGCGATGAGCTGGTCCTCTCTCTCATCGGCCAGCCAGGCAGGGTTGGCATCGAATCGGGGGTCGAGCCAGAAGCACTCATCATCGCCATCCTTGAGCATCTTGTAGACGGGCTTGGCTCGGACATATCCACCCATGTAGAAGAGGACAGCTCGCATGAAACCAAGAACGGAGACAAAGGCGTACAGCTGCTTGTAGATGGGGTAGGTGAGAGCAGCAGCGAGACGGACTCGGTAGGTAGGTCGGCTCCAGCACTTGACGTAGTTGTAGAGAATGAGGGGAACGATGGAGATGAGGGTGAAGAGAGCGGCCTTGGTCCAGAAGAGTCCGGAGTAACCCATGGTAACGAAAACGGGAACACGAATCCAATCAACGACAAGGGTAAGGATGTTGTAGAGAAGGAAGATCTTCTGGGCGATGAGTCCAGTCAACGTGGTCTGACCGTTGCCGGAGATGACGCGGCGGAGAAGGGTGAACAACATCTTGTGTCGACCCATCTCCCAGGACAGAACTCTCTGCTTGAACCAGTTGAGACCAGGGCCGAGGAGAGTGGTGGGAACCTCAGTAGCAAGGACGACACGGAAATCAAGGGCGATACTCTTGCCCAGCTTCATCATACAGAAACCAGAGTTAACGTCCTCGGCGATGAAATCAGTGGGATGGAGGGTCTCGAGAAGCTCAACCAGGATGTCGCGATCAACGAACCAACCAGCACCGTGAGGGAAACAGACACCACAGGTGTTGGACTCGGCAAGCTTGGTAAGACCAGACATGCGGTACTCACAATCCTGCCAGGCGACAAGGAAGAGACCGACATCACCCTGGGCGTCAGTGGCAGTGAGGGGGAAGGCGACGGCGCGAATGTTCTCGTTCATGAGGTGGATGGGGTGACGGTAGTTGGTAGGGAGACAGACGTCGTCATCGGTGGTCAGGACATACTTGTAGTTCTTGGCGGCGAGAGATCCAACAAGCTGAGCAGCGTTCTTGGAACCGATGGGAGCCCACATGTAGTTGATGTCGGGATGCTGAGACTTGACCCACTCTCTGAAGTTGAGGTCCTTGGGGTATCTGGCGCCGGCGTTGTCAACGACAAAGATATCTCTGGGGCGGAAGTAGGGATAGGCAGACTCAAACACACGGCGGAGGGCCTCGCGGTCAGAGTTGTGACAAGGGAGAACAAGGGCAGTCTGGTATCGCTCATCCTCAGAGTCAGACAGGGTGGCATTCTCCTCATCACCGAGCTTAGTCTTGTTGGCAGGACCAGTCTGGTCGACCTGTTCGAGGTTCTCCTCCTGAGGAGGCATTCTGGAGGCGGCAAGAATACAGATGAACATGAGAGGCTCAAGACCGAGAACGATGATGAGAACGGGAAGCATGTAGGCACGGGTGAGGTTCATGGACTTGCGGATCCAGTTGGTGTAGAGGTTGGAGAAGTAGATGCCGACGCAGATGGCGCCAATGAGGGCAAGGCAGAGATACTTCTTGAGAGTGATGGGCCAGAAGTAGTCGACAGGGCTGATGAGCTGCCAGATGGATCGCAGAGAGATGTGCTTGCTAATCCAGGCGCCAAAGTTGCCCAAGCAGCCACGCTTCTTGTTCTGCTGAGCGGGGGCACTCTTCTCCTTCTCGATGTGGTCGTCCTCAGTGGACTCACTCCTGTCCCTGCTCATGACAGAGGATGCAGCACCGTGACGGGAGTGGTTGCCACGAGGGCCATCAAAGGGAACGACAGTCGCTGACAGCTGGCTCGACTCGGACATGGTCGGTGTGTGGGTAGGTCGCTTCTCTGCGGTGCGAGGTCCCTCAGTGAAGGGATCTTCGATGATCTTGCGCGGGTTGGGAGAGTCATGCGCGGGGGGAGGGGTAGCAAGGACGCTCTCGAGGTTATCTCGAGAAGCGGAAGGGCTCTGTCGAGGAGTCTCCTTCTCGCTGAGCTCCTTGCCCTTGGACTTGGAAAAGAGCCCCATGTTGGCTGTACCAGTGTTAGTGACACCAAGACACTCCAGATGCTTGAGACATACCTTGTAAATAATATGAAATCTGTGAAAAGGTAAGTCACCTGCGCCAAGGACAGGCGAGATAGAAGTGAGGGTGAGAAAAAGGTCGATAGCAAGGATGAAATCGCTTGGCTAAAGACAAGATCACAGAAGATCTTACAAGGGGGAGAAAAGGAAAGAAGGATAAGAAACGATGGTGATAGAGCTACAGCATAGGAAAAGGGGAAACAAGAGGTATACTGAGCTCAGCACCCAGCTACCTTATATGAAATATCTCGGTTGACACAAGTCAAATCACTTTGAACGCCAGCGATGTCCAATGCACGCCCGAAGGGACATGAGCCCTGCTAGTTCCATCGTCTCGCCCATTCTGAAAAGCCTCACATTCTTGCAATGGGGAGTAGCAGGAAAAATCAATAGATCAAAGCTACCCGCAGACAAGGCAAAGAAAAAAAAAACAAGTGCTCTATTTTTCTCCGGCAGGCCTAGGTCCTCAATTGCACCTCAGCTGAATGGAGCTATGCGCTGTTGGCTAACGCCCCCATACCCGATCTAGACCTCATAATAGATTGTCACTGCACCAGAGTGTCGGATTTTCGGGGGTGCCTATTGTGCCTGTTGCCAGCTAGCTACGCAGTAAGTAAGCGGCTCGCTTGTGAAGCTCGGTTGCCCTGTGCGTTTGGCCCTGGTGGTGATCTTTCGTTATCCAAAAGGAAAATGAGCCGATATGGGGGCGTGTGAGTGTGTGTGTGGTAGGTCAATTGTCAAAGAGCTTGGACAAAACAGTGCCATGACGGCTGCAAGATTGACAGGCGTGGACTACCCAGTCACACAAAAGAGAAGAACAAAGCAAAGATCGTTGACTAAACAAGGGGGGGCGTGTAGGTTAGCCCCATCAGGCTAAGCCAAGCCAACAAACGTGGATTGGGACAGAGAGAGAAGAATAGGGAAATAGAGAGGGTGGCGATAGATGGGAAAGGTTTAGCCTTATAGACCGGGATGGGCAGAGCTAGTACTCAATAGTCGCATCCCACACAGATGGTCTAACCCGCAAAGTCTCAGGTCGCCTAAAGAAGAGCATGAATTTTCTTATTTCTTTGCAGCTCCTGACGCCAGAGCGCGCTTGATGCTGGCCGGAGCCAGTTGGTCGAACTCAGTGGGACGCCACAACTGTCCATGAAAGGCCTAGCCGTGAGAGTCCTGATGGTGTTGTAGTCTACCGTTTCGTCCAGTTGCGCAATTTTTCGGGGGGGGGGGGGGCGCACACAAGTAATAACAGTACCATTTTTGGATGAATCGCTGAGAGTGATTAAGCGAGGAGTGGTGCCGTTGTCCCATATGGTAGGAAAAGTCTAGCGCCAGAGGGAAAAGGAGTCGTTTTGCTGTGGTAGTGTTCCATGACTGGAATGTCGTTTTTTGTTCTCGTCTATCGTGTTCCCACTCTGTGCTTCTAAACAAGATCTTGGAAGAAAGAAGGAAATAGACGCCACTGGATTGGAGTGTAGACCCAAAGTTCCCAACGCCCGGGTAACGGAAGACAAGTCCGCTTGAAGCTTGAGTTGTTCTCCCTTTCTTCTCCAAACGGTTCAGCAACGGCGTAGTGTACTACTGGTGTCCGAACCACACAGCGGCTCAAGTCTCCTTTTCTTGCGTGCTTAATCCTAGCAACGACATCTTTTTCACCCTCCCCCTATTGAACCCCCTAAAATCTCATCTGGTTTTTTGTTTCCTCTCTGGCGCCACTGTTTTAGTTCGACATATGGCCTCGTCTTTTTTAAAATGAGCAAGGTTAAAAAGAGACTACATAAAAAAAACTTGCAAGCAAATCTGGATTTGGTCTAGACGCTTGGGTCTCTGCGAGCTGACAATAGAGACAGCACTCGGACCAGGCCTGGACAGACCTGAACCTGAACCTGGACATTAACCATAACCATAGTCCGCAACCCCTGGTCCCGGCTCTATTTTGTCTATTGCCTATTGCCTATTGTCTAATGTCTAAGTCGATTAATTTCAGCTTCCAGAAACACGTTTCAAACGCCACATATTAGGTTACCGTCTCGTTGTGTGGGTTCTCACCGTACCATCGAGGCCTTGTTAGGCAAAACGTGTCCACGTACCTAGCCGGGAGAGGTCCAACACTTTGGAGAGAGACCATGAAGCTATCCACGCACAGTAATCCAGTCGGCCGCCTTTGAGGCTGCTAAGCTAGGCTGTCCCGATCCTTGTAGTCAAGCAATAGTCTCATATTTCGTGATTGTTTCTTACTACAGCTCTTTTGCATGTTTCCAGTTGCGCTGCGGTATAGTTGCCGATGTTGTTGAAGCACGCACACCCCCCTCCTCCTCCATCCATTTTATCCAATATCCACCGTTTGTCGTTTTACGACCAAGTTCAGTTCGATCGTTCAGCCAAAATTGTCCATTCTGGATCTCTCTACGCTGTGTGGTCCGCTCAAAGTAGAGTAGTTGTTGATGGCTTGTGGTGAGAGTTAGAAAACGGTCCGGGCAACGGTTTCCAACCCGGTTATTTGGGACCTTTCAATTTGTTTTTTTGTGGCTATTGTCTTTCTACGAACGATGGTGACGCTATCGACAGACGACGAGTTTTTTTCTTTTCCTCTATCCATCTCATACAGCCGGGCGTGTTCACGTTAGCATCAGGCTGCCCCAATTAATGGAGTGTCTCAAGTATGCGCTTGTACCATGGTCCCTGTTGCATGGTGTAGGTGAGGTTTGAAATTCATCCAAGCGTAGATGGGTATAAATATATGTAGACCGGTCTGTAGTAAACTCCAGGATCTTGGCTACAGTTTCTCCATCATCTCATCCGTCTCTCACAATCAATCAACATGTCTTCTTCACCAGTTCTGGGCTCATGCCCTTCTTCAGAGCCTTCTCGATCTGCCAGCCCTGTCGAGTCTCCTGGTTCCTCCATCTTGGCCTCTCCGTTTGAATTTGACTCCCACACCGGCACTCCTGACACCGAGAGAGATATTCTATTCGGTGATGACGCTCCCATCCGCTCTCCCGGCCAGAACCCTAATGAGTTTATCCTCGTGGTTGGTGGTCTTGGCTACATTGGAAGCCACACATCGTGGGAGCTCCTCAAGGACGGCTACAACGTCGTCATAATTGACAACCTAAGCAACTCCTTTACCACTGTTCTTGATACCCTTCACACCATGAGCGACGACTACTACAAGACATCCACCTCTCGCCGACCCGAGTTGCACTTTTACGAAGCCGATTTCAGAGAGCAGTCCAACATGCAGCGCATCCTACGTCGTTATGCTTATGGCCTCAGCCGAGACAATGTCTCAAAGATCAAGGGCGTCATCCACTTTGCGGCTTACAAATCTGTCTCGGAAAGTATTCAGGACCCTCTCAAGTACTACGACAACAACGTCAGTGGTCTCATCAGCTTTTGCAAGACATTGTCGTCTTTCAACATCAAGAACTTGGTCTTTTCCTCTTCAGCCACCGTTTACGGGTCCCTGGCGGATAAGGGTGGGCGTCTCCCCGAAGAGTACTGTACCCACAAGGAGACCAAGTGGCTGGATAACCAGGGGCAGCAGCAAACCACGCTAGCTGGCTGCACCGGTCTGACCAACCCATATGGTCGTAGCAAGTGGATGTGCGAGGCCATTCTATCTGATCTCGCCGTTTCGGACCCATCATGGACCGTTGTAGCTCTCAGATACTTCAACCCCGTTGGTTGTGATGAGTCCGGCCGCCTTGGAGAGGATCCCCGAATGACACCCACAAACCTCATGCCCGTTGTTCTTCAGGTCATGACCGGTGGCATGAAGCACCTCAACATCTACGGTACAGATTGGGATACTCCCGACGGCACTGCCATTCGCGACTTCATCCATGTCTCAGATCTTGCCCGAGGTCACCTCGCAGCCTTGTCGACCAAGATGACGGGATTCCAGGCCTTCAACGTCGGCACCGGCACCGGCCACTCAGTTACCGAAGTTGTCACTGCCATGAAGCAGGCATCCGGAAAGGCCATTCCCTCGGTCGAGACTGGGCGCCGAGATGGAGATGTCGGCATGTGCGTCGCCGATCCACACAAGGCCATGACCGAGCTCGGCTGGAAGCCTTCAAAGACGTTGCTCGATAGTTGCCGAGACCTATGTCGCTTCCTGGGCATCGAGACCACACCAGCTGCTGCTACTGCTACCATGTAGGGCTAATAGCGTGGAGCAAAAAAAAGAACGCACGCAACACATCCTTGCACCTTGCGCCGACAACCGCAAGTAAGCAATTAAGACAAGCGTAGCAGGATCATTACACAAAAACGTGGCGGGACGGTTATTGAACTTTGGTTTAGCTGGGAAAATCTTTCAACATGGCGCTCGTATACGGTCGTATTAGCGGTGTTCAATCTCTTTTCTTTTGTCTGGATCTGATAGTCTAAGACTTAGTGTATATTGGAATAGTCTGGGTAATATCAAAAATGGCAAACATTTTTCTCTTTTGCATCATCGAATCATTTAATGCCGCCTTTTCTTTTGTATGTGTTTGCTCATTCACACTAGAGTACCTTAACTGTGCACTGCATTAATTAATGAAGATGGGGCATGTGTAATATTAGAAAAGGAAGCCGGTCGTCAATAGACACCGCTAACTGAAATCAATAGTCATCAGCTTGTTCGGAGCATTTACCCATGATCGGTGGCTCATCAACGGGGACAGACGATTGGACATGATAGAATCTTTCTCCTTCGCCATAAGCCCAGCCATGCACGGCGTTCGATATCCTGCGCCATAAGGCCATTATTGAAATGTCGATACGATCCGCCATAGCGAAAACCACACTTGGACCCCTGACTAGCTCGATACACCATCACGGCTTGACCATTTCCGGCCGAGCATCGACCATCTTGGGGGATCTACTGGACTGACAGGGTATGGCCTGTCCATTTCTGGTCCAGCCACGGAATCCCATTCTGGATCTCTGGTGTCGCCAGAGTGTCTTGGTCCAGATCTAGCGTTAGACGCCTCGAGCTATTGTTGCATTCCACACGCCCCCCCGGACAAGCCAACCCAGGACGTGAATATTGGCGCCACGGGTGCTGGGGTCAAAACTGCCTGGTGCCACGTCCGCGACGCCCTAAAATGATAGCGCATCCAGGTTCCAGATGGAAGTGTTCAGTGATTCCCAGGTACCTGGGCTCCTAAGCGAATGGTCTGATTCTAGACGTCCATTAACGGCTTGAGCGAGTGTCTTTAGTGGGGGAGATGAGTCTATCCCAGTGCTCTCAGACGCCTAACAGTGACAGGCCTCCGTCCAAGCTGAATGCCTATACTCAATGGAGATTGATGTGTTTAGTTTTTTTTCTCTTGGGTCGTTTTTTTTTTTTTCCTTTCTTTCAGCTTTCCATCAATCCGTGCCTAGACTCAATAGTTCAAAGGCAATCTGCACGGTCATTTTCCACATTTGCCATTGTTGACCAGATGCATCCATACGTCCTGTAATTATCCATACATGGGGGTGCGTGTCTCTCTCAATCTCTCAAGTCTGTCGCTGGACCCTTATTATAAGGATCTGTCAAGAATCTCTCCAAACTGGCTTGATTCACAACACCACACAGCTTCGACTCCTTTTCTTCTCATCCTTCTTCTTTCTTAATACAATCATTCATACACCTAATTCACCTTTCCTTTTCCTTCACCCTCACCTTTACCTTCACCTTTACCTTCATACACACACACACAATGGTTCAATTGTCCTCTCTTCTGCCCCTGACGGGCCTCCTTGTCTCTTCAGCCTATGCTACTACAGATAGCACCGTAGAGAACTGTGTTCAGTTCAGCGTCAACGGAACATGGCCTGAGTACTTCAACTTCTACCGCTTCTATGACTTCCGCTATGATAACCCCGGCAACACCAAGATCAAGAAGTCTAGCTGGCCCAAGAACAGAGACAACGAGACTGAGATTGCTCAGTTCAAGAGGTTCAATGATGCTTCTTGGACTGAGGAGTGGGCTATCCGCACTGCCCAGAAGGAGCCTGCCACCGAAAAGCTTCTCGCTCTTCACTATGTTCCTGAGAACGTCTTCATGAGTAAGTTTTCTCGCTTCGTCATTGATAGTTACATTCTAACGGTCTTCAGCTGAGCACAATGGAAAGGGTGTTTTGTCACTCAACACCAGTCGTCTCTCAAACGACACCCAGCTCGGTGGTGAGATCTTCTTCCGCCCTGCTGATTTGGATGCCGTCTCCATGAGACTTTCCGCCCGTGTCTACGGTGATACTGGTGCCGTTGCTGGCTTCTTCACCTACTACAACGACACTCAGGAGTCAGACATTGAGGTTCTGACCCGAGACTACGACACCAGTGTTCACATGACCAACCAGCCTACTCTGGACGGCAACGATGAGCCCATCGCTGATTCCACCTTCAACCGCACAATTCCGTGGATGAAGGAGATTGACCAGTTCTCCGTCTACCGTCTTGATTGGTTCCCCGATCTCGGTGTCAGCGCCTGGTACGTCGACGGTGTCATGCTCAAGGCATCCGAAGTCAACGTTCCCAGCTATGCCAGCACTCTCATGATTGACATGTGGAGCAACGGCGGTTCGTGGTCTGGAAAGATGCCTCTCTGGGGTGAAGCCAACCTTGAGATCGAGTGGATTGAGGTTGCCTTCAACGCCTCCACCCTCGATGCCCTTAACGCCCCTGAGAAGGGTATCGTCTGCAAGATCGACCCACTGGGCGACAATGACGGCACTGCCAGAGACGATTCAAAGGGCGACAACGATGGCTTCACTGGCAGCTCTGACACCACCACCTCCACTGATGAGGACAGTGCCGGCATCAAGCCACAGGCCTCATGGCTTCTTGCTTCCGTCGCTGCAGTGATGGTGGCGTTTGCTCTGTAAGGTCAGCCAAAATGGGAGGGGGAGACTATTGAATTTAGGCGTGGAGAATGAGGTGGGGGGAGTATATCATAGAGACTGCATATCCCGCGACTTTAAAATTGTTTAGCTGTATTTACTTTTTTCTTCAATGGTTAGAACATATTCACTCTTTAATTTCAACTTAACTCGCTCGTCATTCTACTGCAACTTGTGCTATTGAGCCACGGCAATATGTGGAAATGAGATGTCCGCTGTGGAGGTTGCGCAGTTAATCACCTCATCCATCACGTAGTCGTGGAATATCACAAGGTTTGCTTCTTCTTGAAGAACCATCTTGATATTTTTGTTACTTTTTCCCCAGCTATCGAAAGTTTATCGTACATATCTTTGAGCCTCACCGTCGCCACGATCAAAAGGTCTCACCTCGTTTCTGCGATGTTGCAGCTTACCGCCGTCATCTTGGATGGCGTTTGCATCAGGTGGCTTCAACTCCCACTGCCGTTTCTTCCATTAGCCCACAGCACTTTTTCCGTCTCTTTTTTTATCAATCATGCAGGTACGTGATTCAATTTCCACCATCTCATCCATGGTATGGGTGTGTGCTTTTCAATAGTCGTGGGAGTGCTTACTCCTTAACCCCTTAAACCTGAGATGGACGGATGGATGGAGCTAGCGGGTAACAAGAGCTAGACCTGCAACAATACGGTAAGACTAACGAGTGGTCGAATGGTAGCAATTCAGTGACGGCGGGCTGTCTGACAGCAAGACACCACTGCTTCCCTCTCTCACACCCATCCCATAGCGGTATCACAATCGTTAGTCTGTAGTGTCGCCGTGTCGGGCGGGTAGTTTGATGCTATCCGCACATACTTGCGTCTGTGCGAGAGCGAGCCGTCCCAAGCCACGGTCCCATAGCAATAACGCTTAATTCAGGAACGAACTGAACGGTCTGCACTGGTTTCTCGGTGTTTGGTAACGATGATGTAGGAGACATGCTGGAAATTAGATGGAGTTGCAAGTCGTCAAGCTGCATGAGCCGGTAGTAACTATTGAAGAAAGTCTGTAAAAACAGGTTTTGATAATAGGTTTTTTATATTGGCTACGTCAGTGTATTTGCGACTATTGAGCCTAAGTGAGATGTTTGATCCTGAGCCTTGGAACCTGAGTGAATGAATCATCGTGAGTCCATGATATCACTTAAAAATGTCTTGGATAATTAACACAGACTACCCTATACCATCTCAGGGGCTCAAACTCACCCTTGGTTAGGGGCTGACTACCGGGAGCTATTCAACGTTGCGGGAAAGCAAAACCGTCGTCGTGTCACCGTTTAAATTACGAGTTGCGCCTCACGGTCTTTGCCGACTCGTGATTCAAGGTGCTCGGACGGTCTCCTTTTGGCTGCGTTAGGAGTAAAGGAGGAAATTGAGGCTAATTACTCGTGTATTGTGGCGACATCGGTTCTCCCCCTTTCCGCTTGCCTGACCGGGCACGTGACTGTCAGGTCCCGTGCGTTAGCCGCTTGTCGGAATTCGGAAATTTCCGCCCTTCTTATCTTATCAGCAATGTCTTGCTCTTTCTCTCCACTTATCACGCAAGCGTCATCACACGACAATGGCATCGAGTGGTATATGATTACCAAGCAGTCTTGAACTGAACATCCAGATCAGATAAACGCTTGCTACGTTACGATTCACTACTCTACACTGTAACTCCTAACATCTCCAAATAAAACCAACTTCCTTGATCTGCCGTGTAAGAGCTCCACCATGGGTGACCCTTCTATCTACAAGTTTCCCTCTCCTCTGGCCGGATACGAAAACCTTCCACCTCTTCCAACCGAGCTCAACGAAGACGGCAAAAGTTATGTCAATCCGCCGGCAGAGAAACTGAGCGATGCGTATAGCACCTTTGTTGACCCGCTGTCCAAGGGCAGAGAAGGTGGATTGTGAGTTACCGACAGCGGATCAGACAATAGTAGATAGGGTAGCTGACCTGTAGCCAGTGATGTTCACATATACTACCTTCAAACCAACAAGGAACAGTCAAAGTATGCCGCCGAACTATGGGAGCGCATCAGAAGGGAATGTGAGTGATCGACACAAGACACTATGCAACACTTGATTGACCAATGCAAAGTCCCTGAACTGAGAGTATATCGACTGTGGGACAAACCCATTGGCCCTCATCCAACTGCCATGTTTGAGGTCAACATATTTACTCCAGCTCAATTCGGTGCTTTTATCTCATGGCTGGCTATCTGGCGTGGGCCTCTGTCTGCTCTTATCCATCCCAACGTGGTTCCCGAAAAGGGTGAGAATCCTGCCGCCGTTGCCAAGAGAGATCATCTGCAGAGGGCCATCTGGATGGGAGAGAGATATCCTCTGGATCTGAGTCTTTTTAACAAGGAATAATACGAGATGCCACAGAATCACTGGTTATTCGGATGTGCAATATTCTGCTGCGTCCTCTATTGTCTCAAGACATTATTCTATGCTCTATCTATGTGTCCTCTATTTTTCGCTGCCAGAGCTTGATTCATAAAACTGCTCAAACACCCTCGCCTCCAAATCTTCTTCTCTAAGAGTTCTTTTACCCTGCAGCATCAGATTGTTCCTTCGCAGATACACTCTCTTTCCGAACTTCCACAACTCGGCACCACCAAGGAACGCAAACGTGACGGCAAACACAATGCCCCATTCCTTATCAATAGTTTGATGTAAAAAGACAATCTTGTTGATGACGGGGATGTAGATGGTGGGGAAGATGCTGACGAACCCAACGACCACGGACCAGAAGAGGAATGGGTTTCGCCAGAGACGGTAGGCCCATTGACGAGGGTTGGAGAAAGCACCATCGAGGAAAGATCGTCTGGAATCAACGAGCTCCCATCCAAAGAAGAGGAAAATCCACATCATGGACGAGTAGCAGGTTGTTCGGGCGCGGAATACACCCTCGCAGGAGGCAGAGTACTCAAGGTTACAGTCGACACCAAAGTCGCCATCGTACAGTCCAAAGAGAACAATGGCAAAGCTGCTCAAGAGACACAGTGCCATGAGGATACCATACACCGCTACGTCGCAGAGGAATTCGGGAGTAAAGACTCCATATTTGAGCTGAGACTTGTCAGTGTTATCGTACAGACAGAGTAGCGGCAGCAACTTACACTTTGCGGTGGTCGGCTGAGAATATCAGGCGTAGCCGACTCAAAGCCAAGACCTGTCTCTGTAAAAGCACCCGCGACCAACAGCATGAAGAGAATCTCCACGGGCGTGACCTGGAAAATGGAGGTCCCTGCAGCGTCCTTGTAGGCGAGACCGATGAGAAGGGTGGTGACGAAGCCGACGTTGGCAGCTAGCACGTGCAGCATGAACTTCTGGACGTTGTCAAAGATGCGGCGACCTTCTTCTACTGCGTTTAGAATGGAAGCAAAATTGTCGTCGGTGAGGATGATATCGGAAGCACTGGTCATGGTTAGAATACTGGGTGAATGAGGTCAAGAGTCTACTTACCTCTTGGCTACGTCTGAACCGGCCAGACCCATGGCGATACCGACATCAGCACGCTTCAAACTAGGAGAGTCATTCACACCATCGCCAGTCATGGCAACGTATCGTCCACGACGGTGAAGAGCGTCAATCATGCGAACCTTAGTGTTGGGGGCGCATCGGGCAACAACCAGGGGGAGCTGAGGAAGTTGATCAATCTGATCATCTGTTAGATGATCAAAATCATGCGCTGTCATGACCATTCCCCGTGCGATGTCCTCTCGCAAAAGGTCCATTCGTGAGGGGAGGATACCGACTTCTCCGGCAATGGCTCGTGCCGTCTCGGGATGGTCACCGGTCAACATGTGAACTCCAATACCAGCCTGGTGACACTTGAACACACTTGGTCTGGATTCAGGGCGCGGAGGGTCATAGATTCCGACTAGGCCACGGAAGATGAGGTCTGATTCGAACTCTTCTCGCTTCAGTAGTCCCTGGGTGGCTTCTTGTTCTGTGACGGGGCGGATAGGTTTACTGGCTAGTGCCAGAACGCGGAGACCACGACGGGCAAGTGACTCCATGTTGGCGAGGACGTCAACCTCAGAAAGGGCAGAGGAGCCGTTGTTGGAGACGTTGGAGCAGCTGCTGATGACGCGCTCCACAGCGCCCTTGGTAAAGATGTGTGTGTCTCCTGATGCATAGTTCTGAACAATGACGGACATTTTCTTGATACTGGAATCAAAGGGGAACTCGGCCAATTGCGTGTAGCCTTCGTGAGTCGATGAACCGGTCTTGCCGAAGCGTACGGAAAACACCTTGATTGCAATCTCTGTAGGGTCACCCTTGGCCTGCCACGTGTTCTCGCCGTCGGAATTGCGTTGCTGGACGCTAGCTAGGTTCGCAAAAGATGCAACGTCGAGATACTCTTGTAGAAGACGATGTTGGCCAGCTTCATTATGGGGATCAATGGTAAAACCACCATCCATGCCTTCGTCCTTTGGCTCGGCCTCGGTAAAATTGACTGTGCCAATCTCGGGGTTGTAGGGTTCGTTGTTTGTGTCGACAGAGTATGTTCCATGGCCAGGAATCCAAGCCATTTTCGTGATCATCTTTCCCTGAGTCAAGGTGCCGGTCTTGTCCGAGCAAATGTCTAATGCTGTGGTCAGTGACTATTCTGTGAAGACGTCAATCAACAACTTACTGGTAACACCGCCCAAAGCCTCCAGACTTCGCATGTTTCTCACGAGAACGTGTCGCTGGACCATGACCTTGGTTCCGGCAGCCATAGTGATGGTGAGAACGAGAATAAGTGTGACAGGGAGGGTTCCGATAGCGGTTGCGACAGCATAGATGATGACGTCCCTTCTTCCTTGGAAGTTGTTGGATCCAATGACGATGATGGCGCAGATGATGGCAAAGCCAAAGATGTACAGGAACAGAGCAGACAACTTGCGCTGCAGGGGAGTTCCAACGGTCAAGCCCAGAAATTCACCAATAAATTCCCAGACTCTCTTGTAGGCAAATGTGAAATAGTCACCAATAGAAGCCTTGCCGTTCTCATCTCGCTTCACGATAAGCTTCTTCTTGCCTTGGCTCTGAAGGGCGGCGGCAATGTGACCAATCTCGGTGTGCATACCGGTCGCAAACACGACAGCTTTACCGCGGCCTTTGGTGATGGTTGTGGAAGCAAAAGCAATATTAAGTCTGTCACCAGGACCGGTATCTTCGTCAAAGGTCGCCTTGGGATCCTTCCGTGCAGGCACAGATTCACCAGTAAGCAGAGCCTCATCTGCTTCGAGGTTGACAACGTCCAAGAGTCGAACATCGGCGGGAACAACGTCACCTGTCTTGAGTTCGATAATATCTCCAGGAACGATGTTGGCTGCTTCAACTACACAACTCTCGCCGCCTCGGATGGCGCGTGCTGAAGGAGAGTTGAGAGATTTGAGAGATGCGATTGTTCGAGCTGCTTGAAGGTCTTGAATGAAGCCAATGACGATGTTGATGAGAATAAGGAACGCGAGAACACCGCCTTCAATCCAGGCTTGGATGGCGAAACTGGCAGCCAGAGCAAGTAGCAAGACCTGTGGGGATCAGTATAAGTATACACACGAACAAGTCGTTGGACGTCAATTGGCTTGGCATACCAAAGTCATAGCATTGACAATCTGAGCAAGAAAGATCTGTAGAGGCTGGACGCCCTTTTCATTTTCAAGAGAATTAGGTCCATACTTTGCCAGTCGCTCATTGACCTCATCGGGACTCAATCCAGCATCGATCTTTGTCTTGAGTTCATTGGCGACTTCATCTCCTGATAGAACGTGGGCAGGCCGGGAGGTGAGTGCGGGTTCTTGACCAGGGACCTGGTGGTCCTGGTGCTGCTTTTCAGCCACAGCAGCCATGGTGAACTTGTAAAAGACGAATTAAGTTGAAGATTGAGTACCTATTGGTAGCAAATAATCTAGACAGAGGAGGGGGGATGAGTTTATAAGATATTTATCCCCGAATTGAGGCAAATCAGGAACCAAGGGTGGTTCTGATCCCCCATTGATCAACTTGACGAAATTCTCTTCCATTCTTTTCTCTGTCTCATACTCGCTTCACCGAATACCACCAAGGTAGATGCTGAGAATGGAAACTATTCGAGATTTCTTGACAAAGCCGACCAAGACTATACCGGATACAGGAGCCAAGACACGAGTTTAGTGGAGACGCTCCCACTGGACTTTTCGCAGGATGGAAACTGGGCTTGTCAAAGAAGAGAAGTTCAAGGCCATTTCGTGTCCACTTGGGAGACGGGGTGAGGGGAAGTCCACTAATGAGAGGGTATGGGCACCCACACGATCAAATAAGATTGTTTGACGGATGAATGTCATTGGATAGTGAGAGGCGGTACTGGATATCCACTGAGCAATGACTGACAACCTTCTGGGTTGGAGAAATGTCCGAAAGTCCGAACTTCCAAAAGTCCATGCTGGTACTCACACCAACTCCCTTTCCATCCGTCTTGTTACATGTGAATTAAGGAGATTATCAACATGATCTCTGATTATGACTCACATCATGATTTCCAATATCGGTTTGAATTGGTAATGGAGATCTGCTATTCCCTGTCATTGTTGAGCCTCATAGACGCTTGTACACGTTCGGCCAAAGTACGACAAGTGTAACAAAGATTGTGCTAGTATTGCATTGACGTCTTTCAGTCATTGTCGACTAATTGCCAGTACTCATCGATACGATTATCAATCATGCAAGAACGTAGGTGCATGACTCCGTCGGACATTTCATGACCACCTACACTAACTACAGTCAACTCTTCGATCAACGCTTCCACAGTATCTTCCTTACTCTTATCGATAAGAAATCCGCACCCTGGATGAATGTACCATGTCTTCAGCTGACCCAGAGCTTCACCCAAATTGATGGTTACCCCTGTAGCTAAATTCTCTTCAATAGGCTTACTAATGAACAAAATCTGCAAATTCCTCATGTTGGATAGCGATAGTGATGCTGACAGAATGTCATCATATCAGTAATATCACTCATTACCACAATCATGATATGCCATGAATGCAAGACCATTTTCCAGCGACCCATGCTGCACTACACAGTTGGCTCGCCTAGATTCCATTTTGACCAATGGAAAGCTGAGTTTGAGTACCACGAAACCTTTGGTAACTTGAAAGAAAAGGCCACTCAATGTTCCTGCTGCAAGGGCATGCTTCATAAGATCATGGGGAGTCAGGACGCCGTTTCTACGATTCAACCAGATTCAAAGCTCCTGATTAGCAGCCAGATAACGGGTCCGAACTGGGTACTGTGGAATAGAGTCGGGTTCCAGGATAAACCAGTTGGGCTGCAGGCTGCAACCCTACAAAAGGTTCTTGGAAAAGGTAGAGAAAATGACGGCCCCGGCTGGTAACCAACCCTAACATGCGCAGATGGCGAAGAACCTACTTGTATCGGCTCGAATATCGGCTCGAATACCGGCTCAGAAGAGGCCCTCGAATTTATTCGAGACCGTCTAAACAACTGCCTCCAAAACCACAAGAATTGCTCCCCTCAGCACCGAGGGAGCTGGTATCCTACTCGGCTTGTCGAGATACAAGAGACTCATGTCAGGTTAATCGAGACGGCCGAGACGAGACCTTCTGGACCTTACGCAAGTCTCAGTCATTGTTGGGGAGGAGCCAAGATTCTTCAGCTGAAGCAACAAAACCTTGCCTCTCTAAAAGTTGACATCCCGTTTAGTGAGCTGCCAAAATCATTCCAAGAGGCCATCTCAGTCGCCAGGAGTCTTGGTATGAGATATCTATGGATTGACTCCCTGTGTATAATCCAAGACTCGAATGATGACTGGACGAAAGAAGCCAAGACCATGATCAAAGTATATCAATATGCCCTATACAACATAGCCGCCACCAGCTCCTCCAATAGCTTCGGAGGACTATTTCGAGAAAGAAATCCCAATCCCCTGATCTCGAACGTCGTCGATGTTCCACATGGTCCTATACCTGGGCGATTTCACCTAGTCAATAGGAGCTACTTCTCCGACCAAGTCGACCAAGCCCCTCTCAACAAGCGCTGCTGGGTTGCTCAAGAACGCCTTCTATCCAAGCGCATCATACACTTTGCTCAGGAACAAGTGATATGGGACTGCGCTGAACTTACAGCCTGTGAGGGATTACCGCACGGAACGGATGTCTGGTATTACGCGTTGAAAGATTCAGCTTATGTCGGATGCAAGAAGGGTTCACCATTCCTCACACCCCCGGATACGGTTGAGAACGCTTTGGGTCAGTGGGCAAGAGTCGTCAACGCCTACTCGGCGTGTGGTCTGACTGTTCTGGGAGATAAAATTGTTGCCATCTCCGGTATGGCGGACCATTTACATGAGGTGCTGGGGCTGGAGTATTGTGCAGGACTTTGGCGATCCAGGATAGAGGTCCAGCTTGCGTGGTTTGTTGAAGAACTACAGCCGGGAAAGCCTCCTCGGAATGATCTCGCACCGACATGGTCGTGGGCCTCTGTCAATGGTTCGGTAAGGATGCAGGATGCAGATTATGGCAAGGCATATACGACCATGTCCCTTATTTCTGTCGTTGACGTCGTGATGGACCGACAGACAAGTAAGAAGCGCGGAGGGAGAGCCAGTGGCAAGCTACATGTAAGATGTAGTCTAAACCCAGTCGTGGTCAAGGGGCCTGTTGAGAGACCTCAGGTCCACGGACGGGGCATGCAGTATGCAAGACGGGTAAATATTGATGCGTCTGATATCATAGATGCGGAGAGACTCTTTGTCATCCCAACATTTGACGTACAATATGAGAATTCGCTGGAAAACAAGTGGAATATCTCGTCAGAGGTGCGAGGGATACTTCTGCAGCATGTGGATGGAACAAAAGGGACGTATAAACGATGTGGGCATATTAATTTTGCCACTTCTGTCAATAAGGAGACAAGGACGTTTGAACCTGAGTGGGAGAATCTGAAGTCAGCAGCAGGAAAGGACGATATGCCTTGCGATGAGCATGATCCTTCCGGCCATTTGATCACCGTCATCTAGTGTAGCGTACAAATAGCTCATGGGCGCAGCACTTGTAGCCAAGGTGCAATTCTGTATATGAGCTAACTATGACCTGTGTCTACTAAACGGAATAAATCTCTAATAAGTGTACAGGAATCGAGGATTGTGTTCTCCCAACTCTTCAGCTTCCTTCTCTGTCATTCCCTGAATTCTGTGATCTTCCTTTCCAGCAAGCTTGCGCTGGTTCTGACGTCGGAACCAGAGCCAAAACAGGAGGTAGATAACAGCGGCCATGGCCATGAGAGACATGGAGATGGCATGACCCTTGACGAAGCGAGGTCCATCGCCAGATGCGTACAACTATACAAGTTAGTATGGCCATGTCCTCCATGAATCTGTGTACACTTACAAATGGAGCTGGTATTCCAGCAGAGTTTCCAATGGTGAGCTGTAGACCAGTGGCAACAGTACGCTTGCCATACCTGGGGTTGTTGCTGGGAAGCCAGGCAAGAGGAAGTCCGACAACGATGTAGAGACCCATGGCGACGAGGAAACATCCAAAGTATTTGACTCCTCCGGGCGCGGTGCTCACTAGAATGGCATATCCTGCAGTGCAGACACAGGCAAAGATGACGGTAAAGACGGCTCGACGCTGGCTTCGGTCCGAGAGCCATGCAACGGTAAGGTAAGTGATCGCGCCGAGGGCGTAGCAGGGGATGGTGAGGGCTTGAACTTGAGCCCTGTCCCAGTCTCCAAGACCTTTAATAATGGTAGGGAGGAAGGTGGAATAACTGAATTTGTTAGTCTGAGAACTCGACTTTTGTTCAAAAAGACTCACCCATAGAGAATAACATCACCACCAAACTGGCCGATGCAAAAGAGCCAGATCTTCCAATCCTTGAATCCAGCGTAAACATCCGACTTGTGCATCTCATTAGCAGCCTTGGTGTGTCCGACCTGCCGTCTCAGTCGCTGCTCGATAAGCTCGCGCTCTGCGGGCGTGAGATAATGAGCCGTCTCGGGGGTATCAGCGAGCCACCACCAGACGGAAATTCCGAGGATGACAGTAGGAATACCTTCGAGGATGATGATCCATCGCCATCCTCGAAGACCAGCGACACCGTCCATGAATCCGATACCGTAGGCGAGGAGACCACCCATTGAGCCGGCGATGGCGGCCGAGACGAAAAGATAACCAATGCGCAGGGCGTACTCTTTCTTGCTGTAGAACATCGTAAGATAGATAGCAAGGCCAGGGAACAAACCGCCCTCGAGGGCTCCGAGAATGACACGGCAGGCGATCAAACCCTCGTAGCTCTGTACGATACCGGTCAGGGTGGCGACGACTCCCCAGGCGGTGGTGATGAAGGAGATCCAGCGAGAGGGGGTGAAGCGTTTGATGACCAGGTTGGAAGGTAGCTCTGAGAGAATATAGGTGACGAAGAGAACCGACACGGCTGTCTGATACTGGTTTCCTTCCATACCCAAATCTTCTTCTAGGCCATAGAGACGGGCATTGCCGATGTTGACACGGTCGAGGAAAGAGAGAAGGTACAGAAGCATGACGGGAGGGACAATCCATCTGTCTAATTTTCTGAGAAGAGCTGCTTCGGCAGCGGCGTCGATGTAAATCTCATCCTGACCGCGCTCCTGTTCCTCCAATTGTTTGGGGTCCAGAGTGCTGGAGTCTTGCTCAGCCTTGGACGTCATTGTTTCGATGCGGGAGGTGACAAGGATGGATTTGGAGAAGGAAAAAGTCAAGACACGAAGAGGGATGGTTGGATGTGTTTTTGGAGAGGGCTATGGTGGGTGGGTGGTGGTGGTATTTAAATCTGGATGATGAAACCCCGGAATTGAGAAATGTCCCCCGCTTGTTTACCCCGGATTTGTGATTCTTCAAACTTGTTGGTATCTCGGAATCTGGAGATAGGAGAGATTCACCCTCCCTGCCCCTTGGTTCTTGTTACGTACCAGCAAGTTTGGAGACAGGAGTGAGTGCGCGAGCGATGACATGATAGCCGTAGGACAGCGAGACCGAGGAACCAATTAGTGGGAAAATTGATGATCGGGGTGGGTCCCCGCGTGGAGGAAGGATTTTGTGTCATGCTACACTACTGATGGTTGAAGGTGTCTATCAGTACAGAGTACCAGGCGTCAGTTCTGGAGGGAGGGGAGACTGGCGCCGATCGGCACTTATTTGGTGGGTTTATTGGTCAGTCAAGAGGTGTGATATTGATGTCAGTGTGACCTTGTTCCCTGTTGTTTGTGATAGGCACCATGAAAGGCGGTTGTCCTTATTCAGGGGTGACAGAAATCTGAGGATTCTGGGCACCGAAAATTGCAGCCTTTGGGTGACTTCTTTTTGTCCCACCTCGTACTCATCTTCATCCCTGCAACGGGGCAAATCACAAAGACTTGGTGGGCAGATAAAGGTTACATTGTGATGGTGTTGTTAAAGATAAAGATGCGATTTTCTGCACTTTGAATCAGTTGTATTACTATGTCAGTCAGGGTTGATATCTTTTCTGGACCCTTCTCAACAATTTCTGGATGTCAAGGAGGAATTTTGATCCAACATCAAGCAGAGACGACCCCGGTGTTGGCGTTGAAGATTCGTCCCTCGACTAGCCTCATCCGTTGGTGCTACGATTCATGTCCAAGCCAAACAGTTGCAATCGATAACAATAGACTCCACAAAATGAAAAAGTCCCTCGTTAGAGCCCTTTCTTTCTTTACCAGAACCGCAAAAAAGCTCCGGCGACTAGCTTCGGTAATGAACTCCTAGCATCCCCTCATTTATTATTCCAATGCTGGCTTCAACATGGGGGAACAACTGCGCTCCTTGAATGGAATTAATCCTACTCCCCGTTTCGTTCACTGTACTTCGCACCCAACCTCCAGATCTAGACTTTAATTCATATACTGTGGCTGATAAATCCAGGAGGCAATATCCCGGGATTCTTGCAGTAGTATTGCAAAGTCTCGAGCTGAGGAAAATGACTCCGTCCCAGTGATCTACCTTGAGTAAATATCTTCGGTCGTTAGGAAGTACTGAGCGAACCCAGCCCAGCATCAGCTTCAAGGCTGGCCTGTATTACATTGTATTTTTACACTAATTGTGATGAGAAATGTGACCTTATCTATGGGCACCCAAATGGTAACGGATCCTTCGTGCACCGCAGGGAATGACATCCTACCACAATAATAGGCAATGGTCGGCGTTCCTGGGTCCAAAATTGAGAATGGGGACCTGTGGGCTCAGCAACGTAGATCCACTGAAGGGGATTCGTGGGTGGTTCGTGCCAGGAATGATGTCTTTGAAGGACCATAAATTATTCTCCAAGACTCAATCGTTCACGCCTTGGTGAGACACAGCGATTTCCGAAAGGAAAGAGAAATGCTATTTCAACTTGGGCATGAAAAACAATACGTTAGACCCCATTCCGAATGCTAAACAACTGCGGCACCACCTCACCCAACATATCCTCCATGCTTTGCCACTTCATCCCAAGGCATCTCTCAGTTCTCGAAGCATCAACTCCAAAATGCGTATCAGCCTCCCGCTTCCCTGGTGTCCCCTTGGGTATACTGCTCTTGAACTCGCCCGCAACTCTGTGGGCGACATCAGCAATCTCCTGATTACAATAGACACCCGCCGCCAACAGAAATCTCTCTCCACCCGCTTCCGGAACTTGAAGTGCTCTGACATGTGCTAGAGCTGCGTCTTTCACGCTGACCCAGACGGGCGCCCTGGTGGGTGGGACATCAGAGTCCTGTCCGATAGACACAATGTCCCAGATGATTTGATTGGACGTGTTGAGCTGCTCCAGTGAAGATGGGCGTGCTCCAGGCAGAAAGGAGCCGAACACCATGCCTGGGTTCAAGCCTACAAGGTCAAAGCTGACAGTTGGGTGCTCCTCCATCCACTGCCATGCTGCCCGTTCAGCTACCGTCTTGCTAGCGCGGTATGCCACCGCAGCAGCCGGAGCTCGAACCCCATCTTCGTAGGTCAAAGGTGACCAGTCCTTGGATGTATATGTCTTGCCAGGCTGGGCACCCTTGGATGCATCGTAGATGCCGGCAAATGAGTTGGTATGTACAATGCGCTTAACTGTGCCCAATTGTTGAGCTGCATCAAGAATGG
The DNA here is from genome assembly GCA_013623535.1 of Fusarium penzigii. Classification (NCBI taxonomy): domain Eukaryota; kingdom Fungi; phylum Ascomycota; class Sordariomycetes; order Hypocreales; family Nectriaceae; genus Fusarium; species Fusarium penzigii. The sequence continues at coordinate 149,002 of JABFFC010000040.1, forward strand.
CAGTTGACCCCTTAATCGCGGGGATCAAAAGATCCTCTTCGAAATTGGAGGTGTTGTAGTGAAACGGCGCTGCGAGATGCAGCACTGCTTCTGGCCGACTTGTTCGCAATGCAGAGAGATATGATTCCGCTGATGTGATGTCTTCGACGACAACCACAGAGAGTTTGAGATTTCTCCCATGGGTGTCGAGGACTTGTTGTACTCTGGACGCTGAACGAACGGTGCCAATAACTCGATACCCTTCAGAAAGAAGGGTCGCAATACAATGCTGGGCTATGAATCCGTTTGCGCCTGTAACAACGACGACAGACGGAGGTTGAACTGGTGATGGGATGGCTGAAGGCATGATGAATGAGTAGGCAGAGTGTTGAGAATTGTTGTTGATGGTAACCACGTATGCCCTGGAGACATGTCCTGATATTTTGAACTCTTGTTGTCAATATAGAGATCCACTTCGGTCTATCAGATGATGTTGCATTGATCGGCAGCATTTCTCGTACCGCCTATCAAGCGGAGTGGTGGTTGACCGTCGCATGCCAGCGACACTTGCGACGGCAGCGCTAGACTAGGAGCCGCGGGTAGTCTGTTGATCAAGGGTCACGTAGATAAGCGGCGGTCTATTTTTCAATCCTGGGGTTCATGCGACGTGGATTCTGAGTTGGCAAATTGATTTGAGGCTCTTTAGATTGACGTAAAGTTGATTGCTGGGTGATGCGTTACATTGCTCGAGTCTGGGATCTTGAACAAGGCCTCGCGTCGGGGTGGGTTGCACAGCACTAGACCACTATCTCTTTAGCAGACAGTTTCATTTGTTTGACTGAAGAATAATCAATATTGCTTGTTTGAAATGAAACTGAAGTTGCTATTTCTTAATAACTAAATAAGGAACTACACTCCAGCAATCGCTCTCTTCTTCAGCACAGCCGAATTTTCATTCAGCCCAGACCAATCATGTGCATCTAGACAAGCCTGTCGGCTCAGTAGGACAGCTGTACTCGTCCTCTCTCGTAGCTCTGCTTCATACGTATCAATGGCCCCCTTTAGATCCTGTCCTCCGTGATACACTCCTTCCAAAGCCTTGCACAACCGGTGTGAATCCAGGATTCCATGGTTGGCTGCTTCGCCTCGATACATGGTCATGGCATGGGCAGCATCGCCTGCTAATGTCACCCTCCCCCCACGGTTATCCCAGGGAAGGCATGGCCAGTCTTGGAGGACTACCTCGATGACCTGAGAGCCCTCGGGAATTGCGTGGACGAGATCGCGCAGAATAGGGTTAAATTCTGTTGCGCGTCGCTTCATGTTGGCTAATCGTTCAGAGTCTGTCATCTTGACCTCGTCGTCGGCTGTCTTGACTGGCCAGGAAATCATAACCTGGACGCGATACCTCTCATGGTCTGTCCCCTCTGTGCCGTTGACGAGCGGCGTTTCGAGCATACTGAACCAGAAGAATGTCCCTGTGACAGGATGACATCCCTGGAAGAGTAGGGGATCGATATCTTTGAGAGGCTGGACTTGCTCGGGTGTGAGGTCAAGAGCAGCTCCCGTGAATCGTATGGGAAGCTGAATGTTTCTGTAGGAATCCGGAACCAGTGCTTTTCGAGTACGTGAGTTGCTGCCTTCGACGCCAATGACAACAGAGCCTTCTACTCTTGTACCGTCTTCGAAGACAGCAACTACTCCGTCGCCTTGATCCTGAACAGAAGCCAGTCGCTTTCCCCATTCAACCCTGTCACTCACACCCTCGAGAAGAACATTTCGTAGCTTCTCGCGATTCACTCGTCGCCGGTCACTCGCGGGTATCAAGAACTTGGGATCCAATGTCTCAAGATTAATGAAGACGAATTTTCCAGGCCCGTCTCGATCTGCTTTAGGGTCTACCTGCACAGATTCGATACGTCGGAATGTCTCCTGAGATACGAGTTCTCGGAGGAATGGTAGGGCCCAGTGAAGGGTTATGGCCCAGCCTTGGCCACGGGAGGAGATGTGGTTGTCGCGCTCATAAACTTGGAAAGGTATGCCCAGCTGAGTTGTTAGTGATTGTTTGAATAGAGCATGGTGAAATCATTACCTTTTGGAGACCATGGGCGAGCGTTAGACCAACGACCCCAGCGCCGATTATGATGACAGGTTTGGACATGATGCTTTGGCCAACCAGATTGTATGGGATGTAATAGATCCGATGGAATGTCTTGAAATTTCTGTTGGCTGAAGTGAGCGGGACAATGGTTTCAAAAACCACTTTTCATCATGTCATATTCGAGATATCTTGTTCTTTGTATAACGCGGGGCCGTCGCCTCCATGTCCTCGCATCATGAGATGGTGTTGAGATAAATCATCAATTCACCCCGCATTGCAATCCATTCCTATCAACCCGTCGTGATCTCACTGTGCAACGTATCGAATCCCGCCGTAGTCCTGGCCGAGTTGGGTTAGTCAGTATAGCAATATGCGTCATTTCAGGAGGCTGGGTGGATGGAGCTAGTTATGCGGCCGTCGGAAAATGCCTGTGGATTGGAGATTGCGTCGGCCTGTACAGTATGAGCGGACCGTCGGGGAAGGATATTGATGAGATACGATAGCTGGCGTCGCAATTGATGCTAGAGATCCATCCACCGCGTATCGTATCACAGGAGACCTGCAACGTTGATTGACTTTGTATATCTTCCTTATCAATGATTGTTTTACCCACGATGAAGCATTACTCTCCAACATTGCTCTAAGATCAAGTAGGCGTCAACCTCACGTCAGTCCCCGCATTCTCATCATTCTTCGTGTGCTCAAACATCACATTTCCCGCACCTCAAATCACACAACATCCAGGGACTGCAAGATAACTGAGTCTCACTACACAAAATGCTTGCAACTCAACCCCCTCAATCACCCTCAGCCATGGCTCAAACCCAGAAACACGAGGCTCTTCAGCCGATCCACCCATCAATGAAGGGTAAACTTGATCCAGTATTTGAGAAGCTCTACAATGACAACGTCGCAAACACACCTCTCCGGCCAATCGATCTCTCCGTTCTTCGATCCAAATACTCTGTGCTCTACTCGTACGGCACTGGACCTGCACCAGAGGCGGCTCGTCAGTACGATACAAAAATCACGGTTGGCGAGGGCATCGTCCTCGATGTGAGGGTGTATGAACCCGAAACACCAGGACCATGGCCGGTTCATATTGATTATCATGGTGGAGGCTGGGGTCTTGGTGATCTTGATACGGAGAGTCATATCTGCAAGCACATCTGCAAGAAAGCCGGCGTTGCAGTTATTGATGTTGCATATCGTCTGGTGCCAGAGAATGCCTTCCCATGTGGTATCACAGACAGCTTTGCAGCTCTGGAATACGTTTACAACAACGGCGCAAAGGAGTTCAACATTGACCCTCAACGTATCACAATTGGAGGTGTGTCTGCTGGTGGATTCATCAGTCTCGCCATTGGACACCTCGCCAGAGATGCAAACATCCCTCTCAAACTCGTCGCTGTCGGAACTCCAGTAGTGGACGACATCAGCCAATATGCGTCTGCCTCTGATTCACCATTCGCGTCCATGCAAGAAAATGAACACGCACCAACATTGAACTGGGGTAGATTGACCTGGTTCGATAAGCTCAAATGGAGTTCGCTCGGGTCTACACCTGAGCAAGTCAAAGAGAAGCGCCAACAAGTTCCCGAGCTTTTCGCCAGTCTCTTCAAAGCAGACAGCTTCGCCAATCTTCCCAAGACAGTCATCTACACTGCAGGAGCTGACCCATTGAGGGACGAGGGAGAGGCATATGGAAGGATTCTATTGGAGCACGGCAATGAAGTCACCATGAAGAGATTCCCTGGTGTTCCTCACCCGTTCATGCACATGGACAAGGATCTATGGCAGGCAAAGGAGTTCATAGAGTTGACCGCTGCGGCTATTAAGGCGGCGGTACACAACTGATGGATGGACATGTTTCTGGTTACAAGTAAAGGATTACCTAGCTATCGTTCATGAATACAAAGTCGATCTTCTCACTATCATAGAGCTTGGTCATAGCACCAACCCAAGACCCCATCGGTAATCCGATCCCAATACCCGTCCCTCTCTAGCGTCCATACCCTGCTTATCTCCCCCCGCCTCAATTCGCCAACAGGGCGCAATCAACAATGCCAATCCTTCAGCCAGGCCATAAGCAGTCTAGTAACCCCGGAATCCATATCGCCCCCGTTGCCCATGCCTCGCACTGTGTCTGGTATTGAGTTTATACTAGACCAGCGCCTCCCCCACAGCCCGTCAGCTGTGATCTTGAGCAGCCAGTTTCTTGGATCGTCGCCTTCCATCTCTGATCATCAACCCTTGACGTCGTTGAGTCAATACTGAAATGGCCTCAGAACGACAACCTTCTGTCTGTATGCGATGTTCAAGCATCAAACAAGCATGCAAAGGCGGTATCCCGTGTGCGCGATGCGTACGGCTAAGCGTCCCATGCTGCCCCAAGAGCTACGAGTCCCCTGGTTCGTCCGGTCCCGACCTAAATGTCGAAGCACCAAAAGTGCGCATACACAGAGTCCAGACAGGCTGTCTGACCTGTAAGAAACGGAAAAAGAAGTGCGATGAAGCCAAACCTCGTTGTGGCGATTGTACAAGACTTTGTCTCGACTGCTCGTGGTCACCTGCTAGAAAACCAAAAGCTACGACAAAGGTCACGAATATCTGGAAGGAATATTCATGGATCCCTGCTGAGAATGGTGCCGAGGATGTGGACAAGACTGAGAGTCCAGGCCAATCGACATCAACCACTTCTGGAGAATCCAACGTCGAATTTAACATTGCCGACTTACTCTGTCAAATGTCAACGTCCATTCTCCCCAACGGATCAGATGAGGAATTTGTCCCGACACTCGACGACCCAGCGTGGGATATTTCAACGGATGTTGATGTCAACTGGCTCAACATCCTCCCACAAACACCACCAGTATCTGCCAGCCCGCCTGAACAACTGATCAGCGAGTCGCTCAGCTTATACAATCCCAGCCCGACGCCAGATATTACTTGCTCTAGGGATAAGGCCTTGGTCAATCACTATTCCACCATTGTCGCCTCTGTGCTGTCGAGGTGCCCTGATCCAGCAACGAATCCGTATCTCACATATCTGCTCCCGATGGCCATGTCGAACCAGCTGGTATTTCACTGCGTTTTGGCTCTGAGTGCGACCCATTGGCAGCGATTACAGCCACAAATGAGAGATAAGGCATTCTTTCACCAAGGTCGCGCGACACAATCTCTAGCGAATCTTTTACCTCATGTTGACTCCAACTCCATCGACATAGCGTTGGTGTCATGTTTATTACTATGCATGACTGAGCTTTTTGACGGAACATCAACTCGATGGAAGCTACATCTTCAAGGTGCCAAGAGACTATTTGCCAAACTGAAACTTGAAAAGGGAGATTCTATCACCGGCCATTACAAATTCCTCATGCGACTATCGCGTTTCCTCGACAGTGCCACAACTACGAGTACCTGCAAGCCTCCATTGATCGACGACAAGAGAGAGTCGGTGCCATTTGAATCTACACCCGCTAGCAGCTTGGAGAGCGATGGCCAAGATGCTGCTGTTTACGGTATTCCCCGAGAACTTTTTCACATCGTCGATAGGATCAGTGACTTGGCGAGCAAGAGAGGAACACGCGTGGATGAAAGCTCGGAAAAGGCGTTTCGTCAGGAAGCAAAGATGGTGCAGAACCAGCTGGACAATTGGGCATACGACTACGGAGGGTTATCCGGGGCAGTTGCATCCCTTTCACCATCGAATGAAGATGTATTGCACGCTACAATGGCATATGAGTGGGCTCTTCGTCTCCGTCTTCATCAAGTCGTAGAAGGCTACTCTCTCAACGAACCGATGGTCTCCCAATGCGTCGAACGAATCCTCGAGTCTTCTCAAAAGATCCGTTATGGCAGTTCTCTAGAAAGTTGTCTTTTGTTCCCTCTAGTCATGGCGGGCGGAGCTTGTGACAGTTTGGAACAGAGAATTGTGGTGCAGGATCGTCTGATGGTTATGGAAAGAACCTGCGGATTTGGGTACATCCATCAAGCAAGAGAGTTGGTTGAGACGGTGTGGAAGAGGAGGGACACGACAGAGACGAGAGTGAATTGGGCCAGGATAAGATATGAGGAGATGGATGGATTAGCTCTGTTTTGATATTCAGGCCTATTCAGATCAAGCTGAGGTGCATGGTGCATGGTGCATGGTGCATGGTGCATGGTGCATAGTGCATGGAGAGAATATTGTCTTTATTCGGTGAACTGTAGTACACAATTGGGCCCATTTCGTATCATGATTGGTAAATGACATTCTGGTTGAATTCCTATGCAAACTATACGCTCAAGTATTTTCACTCATCCGTCCTATACTCATAACAAATTGAAAACCTATACCGTCTGTCCAACTGTTTGACGTGCCAGCTCCTCAACATGAGCATGCATATCATAATTACACACATCCTCAATCGTCAACATCCCCGGCTTCGTGTTCTTACTAGACCATCCGATCCTCTCATTCAAATCTTCTCTCGCCCTCTTACTCGCCTCCTGAAGCATTGTGGCTCGTGGCTTACGTTCCATCTCGTACAACTTGAGACGCTGCTCGACACTCAGACCGGGATACTTTTTCGAAAAGACAATGCCCAATGCACCGGCATCCTCAATGGCCATGCAAGCTCCTTGGCTTTGGTCAGGCATCATTGGGTGAGCGGCATCTCCAAGAAGAGCACAACGGCCCTTGGCCCAGTACTCGTAGGGGTCATGGTTGTATAGACGCCACATCTTGATGTCCTCGGCGTTGAGGAATAATTTGATGAGTTTGGGGTCTAAGCCTGGGAACGTCTCGGCGAGATGCTCTCCTGTGGTTGAGATGTTCCATCCATCTTCCTTTAGATCGTTCTTGGAAGCAGGATAGAAGCAGTAACAAGAGACAACGTTGTTGTCACTGCAGGCTGACAAAACAATCTTTGTCTTGCCTTCACCGCCCCAGAACTCAATGGCATTGTTGTTGAGATATTCTTCAAGGCCAAGCTCATGAAGCTTATCGGCGTAGATGATGCAGCGATAACAGCATGACGTGCTGGGTACAAAGTGAGGAGTGATACCCAGCTCCGGGCGCATCACGCTTCGAATACCGTCTGCGCAAATGACAGCATCGTGTGTTACTTCTGCGCCATTCTGGAATGTGATGTGTGCGCTCTCTGGGTCCAGCTTGCATGCCTGATGCCAGGTCTTTAGTTCAACGGGGTATCCTTCTCCCTTCTCAGACAATGCCACCTCCTTGAGATGCTTGTGGAGGTCGATTCGGTGAAAGTTGTTATAGTCGGTACCAAATCTCTCACGATAATCTCCCAAGGGATATGTGCCTTGAACTTCGCCAGTGGCATAATCGTGACGGATGAGATTTTTCAGAATAACAGGTCTGGCGGCAGGAATGTCAATGTCCCATTCTTCAAGGAAACGAGATCCGTTGGACGCTACTGAGAGCGAAGCGCCAACTTCGCCGCCAAAGTCGTAGCGTTCATAAAGAGTGACGTGGTGGCCAGCTCGACGAAGGGAAATGGCGGCGGAAATTCCACCAAGACCAGAGCCGATGATGCCAATATCAAGGGGAGACCATGATTCAGTGAGGCCAGGCATGATGTTGGCCGTTGTTTTGTTGTCAATATATAAGAATTTATTTGGTGGTGCAAAGCTTGATACGTGAATGGCCAGGTGAATGGTTTGTATTGTGTGTTGTTTGGTTGTTTGGTTGTTCAAGTCTGACGATACTCGGGAGAGTTGGCACTTAAAACTTGCGACAAAACATTGTTCGATATCGAGATATCTAGATTGAAACATCGTCTTTCCGCATCATGACCTCAATCGCATACACTCCGATAAGCTCACCTCCCCTGCAGTAACAACCCGCCGGCGTCCCGCGCGGAGAGGTACGGTATCATGAACAACAACACCAGCAAGGGTTCAATGCGACGGCCCCTTTGCCAAAAAACCCATTCCGCCGCGCATCTAGATCCACAGCGATCCGACGGCGACACCACAACAAAACGAACCAATACCGACGCTGATTTACCCCGCAGATTGTACAAGATGTAGGTTTGGACCTAGTTGCGGAACGAGGTTAGCTTGATGATTTTCCTGTGGCGGGACCACGAGACTTTTGGCTGGGTGCTTATCAGCAGCTGTGAGTTATCTTTTGCCGTCGTATCGTCTGGTAGGCGCGCAATTTGGAAACTGCAACACCATCTTCGAGTGGAAGCGCGCTGGGATGATGTCTTGATAAGTGTCTTGCGGGGGAGACGTGTCTGTTTTTGGAATACTTATACTGACTGGAGTATCTTGTCTGTCGTGGATCAAACTGCTCACTGTGCAGTATCAACACGATCGTCTCAATTGCCACAACTCAATTCATAAGACTTGGACTCTATTCACAATCTGATAGTATATGTGAATACCTTGAAAGAACTTCAAAGCTTGTCTTCAAGTAAGTCAGCCATAAATACTTATTCATATGGCCAACACTAACACATACAGGCCAAAGATCACCATCAACACATCACTCCCACACTCAAAATGGCACTTGCAATGATGGAGAAGATGAACGAAGATGCCGCCACCCAGTCTGTCACCAAGGGTTCCGTCCAGGACATCGACCCTGATGCAACCCTTGGGCCCATCACCCGCAAAGTAGACTATCATCTCGTCCCCCTCATGCTACTCTGCTACTTTCTCCAATTTCTCGATAAAGTTCTCATCAACTACGCCAACATCATGGGCCTTTCCACCTCGATTGGGATCCAAGGCAATGACTTCTCATGGATGGCCACAGCCTTCTTTATCGGTTATGGTGTTGCCGAATTTCCCCAAGGTTACCTAATTCAGAAGTTCCCTGTCAGCAAAGTCTTGGGAGTGAACGTTATCCTCTGGGGTATCACGATCTGCTGCTCTGCTGCTGCGCAGAGTTTCCCCGGAATCACGGCGGCGAGAACAATCCTGGGTATGCTCGAGGCAGTCATCACTCCAGCTCTTATCATGATTACCTCTCAGTGGTATACACGAAAGCAGGCCACACCAAGAACCGGTATCTGGTACTGCGGTCTTGGCATGGGTCAGACTATCGGTGGTCTCATCTCATTCGCTGCTCAGCATGGTAGCAGGACCAGCAGTTTTGAGGGCTGGCGAATCATGTTTGTTTCTGTCGGTGCTTTCAATCTGGTCATCGGAACGCTTGTCACTTTCTGGATGCCCTCTAGCATTAAGGAGGCCAAATTCCTTTCTGAACAGGAGAAGGTTATGCTGCAGGATGCTTTGGACGCTGATCATGGAGGCAACGGTGTCAAGGTCTTCCGTCGCCATGGAATTTGGGATGCTGTCAAGGACTTGCAGGTCTGGCTTCTCTTCCTCAACACTATCTTGATTGTCATTCCTTCCGGAATCATCACCACATTCTCTGCTACCCTAATCCGTGGCTTTGGATATGACCCCAAGCAGGCAGCCCTCCTCAACATGCCCTCGGGTTTTGTTTCAATCTTTGCGACAATCCTGGGTACCTTTGCGATCCTCTACCGATTCCCTCGCTGGCTTGGTATCTGTCTCCTGATGGTGCCCACGCTTGCTGGTGCGGGTCTCATGTCCTTTTACTCATCAAGCCAAGCAGGCTCTCTCGCTGGCATCTACCTTATCAACTTCGACGTCGCTCCTCTGGCTCTCATCTACGCCCTTGTTGGAGCCAATATACAGGGCTATACCAAGAAGGTCACAACAAACGTTATCATTGCGATTGGTTTCTCCATTGCCAACATCATTGGCCCTCAGACTTTCCAGGCCAAGGATGCACCCAACTATATCCCTGCCAAGGTTACCGTTTTCTGTGTCTGCGGAGCCTCGATTGTGGTCAGTATCTTGACCAGGCTTCTCTATGGAAAGAGAAATAAGAGTGCCATGGTGGCTCGTGACGCACGGCCTACGGGATATGAATCTGAAGGACAAGCCGTGGAAGACTTGACGGACAGGAACAACCCTGAGTTCTTCTATGTGTATTAATTCGTGTGGTCGGCTTTGTTGTTTCGACCATGCTATCAACTGAGGTGGCAGTTGCTATTCTAGCATGAATTTGAGAGCGTTAATTTCGATCATTTTCCACCAGGAACGAGTTGAGCTAATGTGAAAAATTTCTCCAAAAATCATGAGTGATCTTGAGTCTCAGGGCCCCTGAACTGAGGTTCAACGGCTCACATAAAGTCTTTCCTGCCAACGATAGCTTTCATATGGGTATTTAGAAGTGGATATGAAGAAGCGCAAGACACAGACGAGCCCGAATACGAACTATAACGAGAGAGGCGGCTTGTCTCTGCCGAGCCCGATGTTTAATGAGATATCTGTCTAGCCTGGGAGATGAATGCGACCTCGCCTATGAGATTGAAGCACAATTGAATGAAACGTGTTATCAATTCCACCCATAATCACTAATGCCTGGTGTTCTGTGCGTTTCAAAACACTCTCTTTCGCTATCGTATTCGTATCATGGACCCCGGAAACGGGCATCCATCCGACCAATTACTACGCAGAGATCAACAGAACGCATGGACAACAGTGTCGCCAATTGGTGTCGATTGAAGCCTCCCACCAATCAGCTACCTGAAATTTGTGATTAAAAATATGTTGTGCTTACGCAGGGATACACATCTTTAATCAAATCCAGTCAGCTTTAAAAGAATTCGACAGCCTGAATTGAGGTGAGATTGTTTATCCCTCACCTGATTGCTTGTCGTGGACTACAGACGCAATCATGTTTCGAGAGATCGCGTACACCGTCGTTGGACTCGTTCTTTTCGCCTACGCGTTGGAACGAGGACTAGCTCTGTTTGACGACCCTCAGGAACCGAAACGCATTCACCCCAAGATCCCCTTTATCGGCCATGTGTTGGGTCTGGTTAGCAATGGGGCTGCAGGATACTACAGAAAGACGGGGTAAGGCATATACTTTTGATATGATGCAAGCCTCGTCGCTAATGGGTCGCAGCAACTCGACTGATGCCGAGATCTTTACTCTCAGCATTGTCAACACCAAAATATACGTCACAAACTCACCCCGTCTGAGGCCTCTTATCCCAAAGGCTCACAAAACTCTTTCCTTTCGCCCTTTTATTCAGACAGCTGCCAAGGTTATGGGAGATGCTTCTGACGAGATTTTCGACATGTTTGGCACAGATTTGGTTGACGATGTGAGCCACGCCATGAAGATGAGCCTGGGTCCTGGTATCTATCTTGATGAGAAAAATATTCGAATGGGAAAGCGTGCTGTCAAAGAGATTGACGACCTTTTCCAGGCTAGCGGATCTGAGGGTTCAGCTAAAACAAAAGTATTGCTGCTTGATTGGGTCCGAAACATTGTTGTCCAAGCTACCAGTTGCGGTGTCTTTGGAGAAGTGCATCCTTTCCGCGACCCAGCCGTTTCCAGGGCTTTCTGGTAAGTCAACATGCATTACCGCTCTTTATAGCCGCAAGAACTTGGGACATGTGACTAACACTCACCCAGGGTATGGCAGAGCTATCTCCCCCTGCACTTTGCCAAACTCGATATCACTCGAAAGGGTTATGCTGCTAGAGAAATCGTCTTTGACGCGTTTCGAAAATACTGCAAAAATCTCCCTAGCGACGCTTCTCAGCTGACCAAGGAACGTGATCGCCTCATGCGGGAGCATAACTTCCCAGAGGACGAGAATTACAAGCAACAGGCCACCTTCGGAACAGCAGCTTTCGGAAACTCGTCGCCGACACTGTACTGGACAATATACGAGCTGTTCTCTCGGCCTGAACTTTTGAAGGCGGTCCGCGAAGAGATTATCGAGAATGCTGTTAGCGGTACAAAGGATACGGGATATAGATTGGATGTGACGGCTTTGAAAACAAGCTGCCCTCTTCTTCTTTCCATGCTCCAGGAAACACAGCGAACGAGGAGTATCCATTCCAACATCCGAAAGGTCCTTCAGGATACACTATTGGATGGCAAGTATCTTCTCAAAGCCGGAAACTTTTTGCAAATGCCCGGCGCCCCCATTCACTATGATGAAAAACTCTGGGGGGACTCGATCAACGAGTTCGACCCTTACCGCTTCATGCACAAACAAGACAAGAGCCGCAAGCCAGTTGCGCCCAGCAGCTTCACGCCATGGGGAACACCACCTCATCTCTGCCCCGCACGACAATTTGCCACAACCGAGATTCTCATCATCGTTGCTCTGCTTGCCATGCGATGCGACATGAAGCCTACCGGCAAATCTGAGTGGGAGAGGAACCCTACGCTCGAGACGGGTGATGTCGTGTCTTTGTATAATCCAAAGAAGGACGTTGAGGTCGAGATGGAGGAGAGGAGAGACTGGGTGGGGGATTGGAGTGTGGAGATTGGGGAGAGCAGTACTCGTATTGCGTTGGCGTCGGGGTAGACGACGGGACGGGCGGGGGTGGGATGGGATGAGATGGACCATATAAACGGTAGTATAGAAGGATGGTCAGCATTGATGACCTGTCAAAGGATTGAGGCTTAAAAATGATGCTTCGCCATTTTACTGCCCGGCTTATCTGCGAGGCTTGCTTACATGGATGGCACAGCCTGGGAAGGCCGGGAACCTTAGGGTAGATGCTCAATTGAAGTGTCTGGCAATTGACGTTTCGTTTCCCAGGTTCAATTAATGTTGTTGGACGTTTCAATAGT